>JAIPRL010000440.1:0-48639 GCA_025469235.1 Pemphigus obesinymphae | reverse complement strand
TTTCAGAACATAAAACCGAAAATTACCCCTTTTAGGACTTAAAAACCTCGAAAACTAAAAATGTTTATAAATAGCCCAAAATTTCAAAAAAATTTCAAAAAATTTAATCAACGTAAATATATTACTAAATTAAATATTTGGTAAAAATTTCAAGATTATAAAGTCATTATTTTCGAAATTACGACGAAATTAAAATTCTCGATTTTACAAAATCGTATTTTTCGTAATTTTTTGGTAGTTTTTGCTTACGCATTAAAAAACTATTATGAAAATTGACAAATGACCTCTTAAAAGTACTAACTAGATGAAATTTGCTATCGGAAACCGGGTATGAGTGTAAAGATCGGAGCACTCCTTCTGGTAGAAAAAGTGTTTACAGAAAAAAAAAAAAAAAATAAACATCATTGTAAAACCATAAGCTTCCTCGCTACGCTCAAAATCTAAAATAACCATGTAACTGCCGATGGTTGGTCACGTATATACGCGTTCATATTTATTTGATACTATTTATTTATCGTATATGTAGTTACGTTATTATAATGTAATAGTTTTCATAACCATTTTTGCTCTAAAACTGCATTTGGATTGCTATAACACTCCATCTAAACATTCTGAAAACTCGTATAACTGTTTTCAAGTATATTTATTGAGACCTTATGAATACAATTCACAAAGATTTCATATATAAATACTTATATTCGTACTTATACTCTTATGATTTTAATCAGTGTGGGATCTAGGGTCGAATTCGGGAATGGGCCTTTTAAAAATATACTACTGAGCAAAAAAAAAAAAACCTAGTTGTGAAAGTAAACAAAAACTGTTTAAACATCTTCAACATAAATTGTGCGCATAATAACGAGTACCTATTTAAAGTGAATAGTGCATGTATAATATTTTATGCTGTTCTCCTACACTGCAGTTAATAACACTGAGCTATATTTTTTTCAAAATTCGATTTGTGATATCAGTGTCCATTCTGATTAATTATTTATTCTATGCAAGTTTCTATCAGGTTGACAATATTGTCTAGGAAAGGACACGGGTGAAGAATTATTGAATAAATGTGTTTGATTTCGTGTTTTTTTTTTCTAGTTCATTAGTATATTAATTTAAGTTCATAATGTCATTTATTTTGAAATTAGGTTAGAATACCTCCACGGTTACCTCATGCCTGTCGTAGAAATCGCCTAATTGAGGTGGCATCAGGTCGACAGTCGGCGTAAAACTTGTTAAAATAGTATGAGGAGTCCTTAAAGAGTATATAGGTGGGTTTTCCCATCTTGGATGTTCGTAGGGAAAACGAATGAGAGGAAATTACATACTTGGGTGTGGAGATAGCATAAGGGATGAGGTGACCAGTACCAGCCTGACAGCAGCAACGGTAGTCGTTCCATCAGTTATACGCATGGGTCAACCCAACGGCCGTGATGTTAACGGTGTAGGGAAAGTACCAAAGTGTTTTGGGTTAGATTCATACCCGAGTATGCAGGATAGAAGATTCAAAGTGAGAATAGGAACATTGACAGGCAGGATCAGGGAGTTAGCAGACGTTTTGAGGAGAAAGAATTTGAATATTTGTTGTGTGCAAGAAATAAAGTGGAAAAGGGAGAAAGCAAGGGAAATCGGTGAGGGGTTTAAAATCATATACTCAGGAGGGACTATACAAGGAATGGTGTAGAAGTGATATTAAATGAAGAAATTAAAGGAAAAGTGGTAGGGTAATTTTGGTGAGAGTAATAGATTGATAATAGTTAATTATAAATATATATAAATTATCTTTAGTATAAAAATTGATCTAAAACAAAAACAAGTGCAGTGAGTAAAGCCAAATTAGGGAAATATGATGAGTTGTGTGAGAGGTTAGGAACAAAAGAAGGTGAAAAAGAAGTGCAGGATGTAGGCTAAGGGGAGAGAAAAATAATTTAGGGTCTTCAGAAATGTTTGGTGTAAGTATAAAAGACGATGACAGGAAGGTGTTACCGAAGGACAAGGAAGTGATAAAGAGATGGGAAAATATTTTGAGGGGTTATTAAATGAAGAATTTCTGAGAGAGGCAATTGATTGAGTTGGGTGGAATTTGGGTATGGTGGATTTAATAAGAAAAGAGTGTGCAGTGTTGTTAGAAAAATAAAATTAAGAAAGCAATGGGACCGGATTGAGTACCAGTAGAAGTATGGAAAATATTTGGAAGTTTGGGTATACAATGGCTGACAAAGTTTCTTAATAAGGTACTAGTTGAAGGAAAAATTCTAGGAGCTTGGAAGAAGAGTTTTGTGGTACTAATATTTAAGGGCAAAGGAGATGTACAGAAATGTGGAAATTATAGAGTGATAAAACTTATGAGCTACAGTATGAAGATTTGGGAAAAAATAATATATAAGAAAGTAAGAAGTGAGACATTTTTTAGGAGAAATCAGCTTGGGTTTATGCTTGGGAGGTCAACAATGGACGATAAGGTGGATGAGTGTAATGACTAGAGAGGACAAAATGAGGAATAAGTATATAAGAAGTAGTATAGAAGTAGCCTTTCGACAGTTGACAAAATGAGGGAGATAAGATTGAGATGTCTCGGGCATGTATTAAAGAGGGAAGATATTTTGTAAGGCTGTAAGATTAGTAAAGGAAATGTATATTGATGGAAAGAGGGGGTGAGAAAGAGGTGGGGGGATGTGATGACGAGTGATATGAGGAAGGTGGGTGGGTAAATGAAGAAGATGCGGAAGATAGAGTTAAGTGAAAGTGTAGGATTATGGTGGTCGACCCCAAATAGTTAGGAGAGAAGGAGAAGGAGAAGAAGACGAAGAATGTATATTTTTAAAACATGAAATATTATCATTTACTTCGTGTAGTCTTTTATTGATTTTATTAAAGTAAAGTAACGACTATTAAAAATAGCGTACAATTGAAATGTCGGTATTTAATACGTTTAAAATGACTTTTATAATATAATAATTATGGCCATTTTTGTTGTGAAGCAAAATGAACATTTAAATTAAAGTTCAAGTTAATTGAAATATGAACTGAAAAAAAAAAAAGTTGAATTAAATAAGAAATGAACTAATTTATATTTCGTTGGTTCAATTGAGCCAATTTATTCCGATGTCAATATTTTAAACACTTCTTCATACCGCAGTAACATTATTTTTGTTTTTCCACGGTTTTCAGAACGAACATTTCGTTCAACATCAGCAGCAGCAGGAACCCGTAGTTGCCGTCGCTGGAGAAGGACTGCCTGCGCAACATCATCAGCAAGAGCAACAGCAACAGCAGCAACAGCAACAGCAGCAACAGCAACAGCAGCAACAGCAACAGCAGCAGCAGCAGCAGCAGCAGCACCACCACGAAGAAGGATCGATCGAGGAATCCTTCAGGAACGATTTGAACGTTTGACCGCAGGAACGAACACCTTTTAAACCCTAACCGACGACCACTCGAACCACGGTATACACGTCAGTTCCCTCCCCCCCCTCCCCCGTTAACGAGTATTAAAAGTATTTATAAATTAATGCGTACTAATTATATTATATAACCGTACACGTACCGGAACGCTGCAAAACAAACGGCGATTCGACCGAATAAAATATATAATAATAATAATAATAAAATATTTGTGTACTTGCGGTACACGTCTTGTATGATGATGATAATATGTTGAACGCGAGTGGACACCACTATAATTAATATAATATTATATATTCTCATACGATATATTTTGTAAATTATCGTGTTTCGTGTTGTGTTTATTCATTATGGATTTTATTTATCTGCGTACTCGGGTAAATTCATTACCTACCTCTATTATAAATCATATTTTTATTATTATTATTTATTTATTTATTTTTTATTTTTTTTTGTTACAATTACAGTAAATAATAAAGGCTTTGGTGATTTTTTTCTTTCTTTCTACCAAGTCCGTACCATATAGCTTTATTTATATTGTTATTATTTCTATTTTATTGGACGTTTCCGTCCGCGGTCGTCAATTATATATACACACATGCGTGCGCAAGTACGGAGCTGCGGACCGCCAATTGAACTTAATTACACGCGCTTATAACACAGTTTACGCGATCTCCGCGCTGCGAATAACACTTGAAACGATTGAACTCGGTCATAAACAACACAAATTGGTTTTTCTATATTATTTATATTGCTCTCGTAGTATAATGTCCTATCCGCCGTGTGCGAAACAGCGTTGCCGTTTCATTGTGTGTAATCGGTGTTGGCGAAATCCTTGAAATAGAAAACGATAACGAGCATCCAAAATTATTCGATTCTTTCGGAAAATCATTTTCTAATTTAAAAAACCTTTTGCAAACAATCATAATCTCTTAAAATACCGTCAATATATGGAAGTAAAAATAAAACGAACGTTATTTCTCGTTCACAAAGCCCCCCCCCCTCACGATATCGTGTGTGATAATGGTAATAGAAATTCTTATTTCGTAAAATTAGCATATACCTACCTAGTAATTACTCGCGTATATCCAATTTAATTTTAATCATTTTTTCTTTCTCATAAACCTCTATTAATGATTGTCGTAGATATTTCATCCAATTGGAATTTGTTGACACTCGTCAACCTTCAAACGCTATTATTATTATCATCAATCACATCGGGGTTTAAAATGTTTAAAAAATTTTCAACTGTATTTTAAAATCGGTCAAACTCGTCGTTATTCGTTAATAAACGTGTGTGTTTTCTGAGTTGTATAAAGCCTCGCAGAGAACTGGTATGGGTGAATTTTCGGAATTAATTTGTTTGCTACTATAATGGTATCCTAATACATAACGAATATAACAGAAGTAGACGTTTTTATTATTACGAGAGAAACTAAATTCTACAAAAACAAATATTTAGGTACCTACTTTTAATTCGGGAGAAAATATGCATCTCGGCAATTACGTTACCGTCTTCAGTGCACAAACACAATATTCTTAAATGTCAGAAATCAACTATATAAGTGAAAATCGAGTTATATAGATCCGTTCCCGTGCCTTCGTGTTTTCAGCATTAACGTATCATTATATTTAGACAAATTGGAAAGGGTACACTGAAATATTTCTAAAAAAAAAAAAAAAGAGGTATTTCGCATTTCCGTTCCACCTATGTCACCTCTAATAATATAGCACTGTTGTTATTTTGAATTAAATAATGGTATGGATATTTGAGTTTATCTGACAATTTAGGATAATCCATACTATGTATTATTAACGCATCTACGCATCTAAAAATATTCAACGCTTGTTAAAATACCTCCGTAAAAATATCTCCGGTAAAATATATCTATCAACATAAATATCTCTGGTAAAATATTATGTCTCTCGACAAAAATGTAAAATTATGTTTTTATTCAGGTTAGCATTATAAAATCATATTAATAATCAATTTTTTTTTTTTTTTTTAATTTTACAATTTTATTGATAGGAATAAAAGCTAATGCCCTTCAATGTCGGAGTTGAAACGAAAAATGCATTTTCAGCCTACATATTTTGTAATCAATTTTCTTGTATTTAACGCCATTATACATTGTTGGAAATGAAAAAAAAAAAACTTTAATTTCGGAATTTGGAAATACATCTTTATAAATGCTAAAATGAATGATTGTTCAAAGTCAATCATGATGCTGTTTGGATTTAAATCAGGTGTGAAGTTTTTAAAACATTTAAAATTTCTATATATTATGATTGTTTTTGTCGATCAGTCAATAAAATAAAAACAAGTGGAAAAGTTGTGTTTTTATGACAAACACGTATAATATGTAATTGTAAAAAAGTTTTGGTACAGTCTGAAATGTACCATCTGCCATCGAATTTCTATAACTTTTAGGAATCTTTAAATTATCAATCGTTGAAAAATTATGTTTTCTTTTTTATTATCATAAAGAAAAAAATTGTTTGTTATTAAGCAACCTACACTATAGTTTGATAAATATAAATCGTTAATTGTTAATGAATTTTGAGGACATGCTTGTGATTTTGATCTCACTATACAAATAGCCCGAGAAACTTTGTAATATATTAGGTAATTGACTAGCAATGATTAGTGGAAGTGTGACTGCTTGACTAATTAAATTTCTTGAAGGCATTGATTGTGTATTGCAGAGTTTAATTTTTTATATGGCTTCTTCTGCTTGAACTTTTGCGCAATCGGGTGCATGCGAATGGCACGATTCTTTAATTACCATTCATTTAATTAAATGAAAATAATAAATATATATTTTTTCATTTTTAAAACACTTTGTTTGCAATTTGTCATATTATAAACAGTGCCAGTTCGTGTTATTATATCTTTTATTTTCATTTACAAGATTTTTAAAAAATCGAATCGCTTCCGTCAATTTCACAGGGAAAAACTTTTTAAATGAAACAAAAAAATAAAAATTCAATTTATTACCCAAAATTGCGATTTGTTTTCCAGTGTATGTGTGTCCCCTATAAATAGAGAAAATGAAAAGTACGTGCAAACCCAGAAGGAGAACTTATTGCATTGAAATTTTTAAAGTTTTAAAAAGTTTTATTATTATATACCTATTAATTTAACAAAAACGTATCGGATTAAAATGGTTATAACATAATGTTAACTACACCGGTTTTATGATTAGTGGAAGTGAAACATGAACTGTATTTGAATTTATTACATTCGGTACAACACATATATACAGATATATATTTATCTTTACCATTTTTATACAAGTTATGGAGGTATTAATTGTGAAATAATAATAAATAATGATTAATGACGATTTCAATCATGACATGATCTCATCGGTGTTTCAAGAAATATTAATTACTAAAAATTCAATGTCATTTAAAAAAGTTAAAATGGTTTTTCGTACATACATTATTGAACAACATAATTAAAATATCACGAAACACCGATGAAATCGTCTCCAAAATATTGTCCTTTATTTATTTTATAATAGGCGTATTACCTCTAAAATCATTTTAAAATGCATTTTTGTATGTTTTTCGTAAGCATGTTTTTTGAACATACGTCTTAATTATATAACGATAGAAAGTGGTATGGGACTATTTTTAGATTAGTTTTAAAATGTATTTTAACATAATAATTTAAATAATTTAGTTTTTGTTTTTCAAAATATTTCTTGAAAAATACCTATATTGAACCCCTTAAACATGGATGGTGTGGCGTCCTCTTAACACTTATCTTAATGATTATCGTATTACGAATACTGTCAAAAAATTCATCCACCACTACTATGCCGTGAAAAAGTCCACGGTTTTTAAAAATAAAAAAATATATATTACTAGGTAGTATTGTTACTTATAATAATCTTGTTTGGTCTCGGCACATATTCTTTCTTATTTTTATATTTTTATAATATATAGTATGTACATTAATTGTAGAGTAAGTAGCCCTAATTCTTGAAATAGTGTGAATATTTTACTGCATTTTTAAAATAAAATATTTGACTTATGACCTTAGTCCAATCAATGGGGAACCAAAATGGGCGTTAATACTTACAAAAAATCATAAAGTTTTTCTGACTTTGGAAAAAGTTTCGTCTTAGGGCACTGATTAACCAAAAAAAAGTCGCTATTGATACGAAGTCCGGAACAAAGGTTTTTTCGAGGTCAAAGGTTACAAAATAGCCTTTTCGTGAATATCTCGCTTTCTATTCGTCGTATGATTAATAGCTTAAGAAAACAAATTGTAGAGGAAGAAATTTCCTTTAAAATGATATATTTTTTTTATATGCAAAAAACTGTTTTAAACCGTTTTACTACTTTTGATATATTAGTCTTAAAAAATACACAATAATACGGGTGCATTAATGCCCCTGGTATAGCTTGGGAGGGCTAAATTTTTTTTAAAATAGGTTAAGTAATGAGCGGAAAAATTATCGAAGGATATACTCTAATAAAAATAATAATAAATTCCGCCCGCCCCCTTTTATAAATTTGTGTGTGTGGGGGGGGGGGGTTAAATCCTCCCAAATCTGGTTTTTTCTAAAAATATCAATAAATATTATATTTACGACAAAAGTTTTTAATACAATATTTTTATCGTTTAATTGTCTAAAAGTTTTGTAATTACATATTTTTTGTCTAGATGTAAAGGGCAGGCTAGAAAATGAGTCTCAAATCACCCTCTTTGCAAAATAATTAAGCCTTTTTTTATATTATTTACCCGTTTCTTATTGAGAATGCGTCAATAGAGTTTTTTTAAAGTATTTTTGAGTAGCTGAGAAGTTGTAATCTATAGATATGTACATTAAATCTTGACCAATAGGCCATTTGTGTTGTGCAAAAACATATTCTGTTCTCGCAGTAAATTATTAAAAATGAGTCTGTGAAAAAAAAGGGCTTTTGAGTAGATATCTCGTTTTTTATTGGTCGTGGGTTAAACAATTTCAAATAAAAGTTGTAGAGGAGAAAATTCTCTACAAAAAAAAAAATGCATTACTTATGTACGAGCAATCGTAATCGTGGTACACGGCTTTTAATATGGCCGCCTTTGAAGGAAATTTTAGAACACGATAAATAATGCATAATACGCCTTTAATTCGAAGCGAATATTATTTTCTGTGATTTTTTTTTAATCGCCAAACGAATAATTAATAATTATGTTTTAATAAATTTAAAAATATATAGATATTATTACACGTTTTTAACTGGAGATATTTTGACCGGTGACATTTTTCCGGAGACGTTTTCTCCCCGATCACCGTTTCTCCAGGCCATACATGGTCGTGTGTGCACGACAGACATATATACAATGATCTCTATCCCATACAAATTTAAACTTATCTAAAACATTCTCTAGTCGAGGAGACAAATACTACACGTGGACTTACGAGTATTATAACTAAAAATGGACTGTGCGTTGAGTCAAATAAAGAACATTGCGGAAAATGCAATGCATTTTCGAATCATTTCTTCCTGTGCTATGGTTAACTCACTATACTATATAATATATAGATAACGTAGTAGACCGGTTATCACTTATATTTTTAATGTATAAGTGATGGGCACTACCGAATAGTTAATACTATCGAATAGTATTCGATAGTTCATTGAAACTACCGACTATCTATTCGAATAGTTTTACATGACCGAATAGCACTTTTTCGATAAAAACTACCGAATAGTTCGATACACTATCGAATACTTTGATATAAATTATACCAACCATACTACCGAGTAGTTCGAAAACAACCGAATAGTTCGATAAACTGTCGAATAGTTCGAAAACAACCGAATAGTTTGAAACAACCGTTTAGTTCAGTCCTTGTCGATCGATAGTGTATATAATCGATAGTTTTTAAGTATCTATCGAACAGTTCGATAGTCACTATTCGGTAGTGCCCATCATTAGTATATATATTTGTTAAGTTTTCTTCCACAATACATCAATATTAGCTATATATATATATATTAACTATATATTATATCTATGTATTATATATATATATGTAAAACAATATTGAACGCTTCAATGTTGACCCGACTAAGTGAGAAAGAGATATTAAAACATCACGTAAACACGCCATTGAAACAAACCGAATTTCAATAAATTAAAAAAATAAATAAAATAAAATAAATAAAAATTCAATAAATATTATAGGGTCTATATTATAGACAATATTCTGTTGTTGTACGTGTTGTGGATTTGAATAAAAAAAAAAAATGTACTATACGTTTCAAAATGTGGTCAATATTTTAATAACTTAATATAAATTATAAATAAATGAAAATGTGTATTTGTACGTCCTCTGTTATACACAGAACAAACACAATTATGGTAATGGGTTTTGTGACTGTGATATAGATATATTGTAGATAATATAGTTATTCAATTTTCTTGAGTATAGGTGCGCTAAATATGAATGGTTTTTCCGTGTCAATAACGCACGTCCAAGTACGTGGAGCGGGAACAGGCCACATCACTTGCACCGAACGTACCGTCGTACGAGCACATGTTATTATTAATGGTAATTCTATAAATAGTCGAATTGAAATTTTTAAAACTAATTTGAATTCGTTTACCGATTTTCTGTGTTTTATAGGAAAATACATTTTTTTTTTACATTTTTCGACTAATTTATAAATTTGTAAAAAAAAAAAAAAAATTATAAAACGAATCAACCGTAAAATATAAAGTCAAAATAATATTTTAGCCGCTTATTAAGGTCCTTAAGGTGCTTATTTATACCATCCACAATTTTTACACTCGCTGGAATCGTTTTGAGCAGACTGCAGTCGGTGACTTGCATGCGTGAGCGTTAAAGCTAAGTTTGATCTAAATACAATGAACATAATCCATCAAAAAGAAGTTAAAATATGTATAATAGTATAGGTACATAAATATAAAATGTTAATCCCATGAATATTAATAGGTTGTCAAATATTATGGTATGTTAAAATATAAATTCCATATTATACAATAATATACATATATGTATCTACAATAATTTAACAATGAGTACCTATCTCCTACTAATATAGTTTCTTACCATGGTAGACATATGGTTTTAGACATAGAATTGTTTTAGAACATAATAAATAATAATCTTTTAATGTGGAATAATAATATTGTAATATATTATATATAATACCTAAAATTTTTCGGTTGCATTTGGTTGTTATACCCACGTAAAAAATTCGTATTGGAATAAAAACACATTGATATTCGTTATCATTTCGTTACAATACGAAATTTACTATGAGAGTTTAGATGGTTATCCTTATCACCATAGAGTATACGATAGAGGCGGCGGCGTTCCGTCAACTATTGACTCGCAAAAGGGGGATACATCGTTGAACAACCATTTTTGACAACAAAAATACCGTAAAATCAATTGTAAACGATTTGCCTGTTACCTATATGTTATCATAGTGATATTATATTATAATATGATATATCTAAGGTTGATTAAAAAATCAAATGTATTGACCTGATTAATATCTGAAAACAATTATATAAAAACACATAATAAATAAATACCAAACTCGTGTCTCACAGACCCCAATTAATAACTTTATAATATATGAAGAAATACAATTTTTGTTATGTTTCACAGAAACTTCTTGCATCAAAAATAAAGCTGCGTTTCGTAACCTTAAACTTTTTTGTGTATTTTCCGTGATTTTTCGAGAAGGTTATAGAAGGTATATATTTAGAACACAATAATTTTTTTTTATAGATTGGTGATCATTCCACAGAACAGATCATTATCATAGACCTATCATGACCTGTGCAAGTCTCTAATTATTAGAGTCCATTATTCCTAACCTTTTATGAGCGTTAGTGCGTGGACCTAATATTTTAAATTAAACTATTCAAGAACCTAAAAAAAATTTATGATAATAATAATAACAATAATCGTAGTAATTGAAATCATAATTTTTATTTATTAATTTGCTTGTTATAACAGACTTGTTACAATATTATAAAAATGAGTTTACTACTAATATTTAATGCGAATGATATACTTATTGACTTCCTTGAAGCTGAACTTTTTCCATAAGTTCTTCAATATTGGGATGAATATTAATTGAAAGTATACACCGCATATCAAGGCGATTTCTGTACTTTGGTTTAATAACGGTCAAAGCAGAAAACCCAGCTTTACATATATACGTTGTTGAAAATGGCAGTAAAGCATTTTCAGGTTCTTTTGATAAAATAGGGTTGTTTTTGGGTTGTGTCCAAAATTGAGTTAGGCCCTTTTGTGAAAAATGTTCTTTTAAAACTTGGTTAGCTTGAATATGAGAAGTTCTTATTGAAAACCACAAATATCCTCACCAACTTCATAGGCAGAAACTTCAAATGGATTTCTCATCCAACTGAATTTACCGAGTTCTACGAGTTGTGGTATGTACTGGTCGAGTTCAAACTGTAATTTTTCCAAGTATTCTCGAAGAAAGAATTTAATGTTGTCTAATGTAACTTTCGTTGAATCTTCGAGAAATTCACTTAGAAGAGAAAATGTAGCAATTTTTCCTCAAGACACATTTTCCCGTCACAGTGCGAGTATTTGTTTGAATGATATTTTTTTCACCAATCATTGTCCGATTTTTTTCTCGCATTTCAATATTCGATTCGTTTAACCGTTCAAAAATATCACTTAAAAAGCCAACTTGGCAACCCACACATCATCATCATTAAATTTATCGGACAATGAGTGGTTTTTTTCTGTTAGAAATACATGTATTTCTAAATGCAAAGACATAACACGAGCAAGAATTTTTCCTCGGAAAGCCAACACGTACATCTGAGTGATGAGTAAAGTCATCTCGTCACATTTGGCATAAAATGTTCTTGAATTCGATGCCGTTGATTTTATAAAGTTTACTATTTGAATAACGTACTGAAAAAATATATATAGTTCTGGTTGAATTGTTCGTGTTGCCAAATTTTCTCCGTGCAAAAACAATGAATAATTACAACCTTTGGGTTAACTTCTTGAACTCGTGTATGAATTCCAATTTGACTCCCAATCATGGCCGGCACAATATCAGAACAGAATCACTTTAAACTAGGCCATCTTCCCGAAAAAAATTATCAACTTTTATAGAAATATCTAGTGTCCGCGACGTTCCGGCAAAAAATATGGGAAAAAAATTAGAAATATAAATTTTAAAATAGAAATTACATAATTATTTAAATATTTTCTTTCTCGTTTTTATTTTTATTTTTTTATTTGTCACTAAATTATAAATGTGAAAGAAAATTAAATATTATGTGAAATATGTTTCCGCGACCCAACATAAAAACCTCCATAATCGTTTGATAGAATATTTATTTTTTCTTTCAAATTTAATATATCCACTACCAGTATCCTTCCGATACTGCTAGTAATCCCTACTGGCCGCTTTTTAAAAAATATTGATTCTTTAAAAATTTTTCTATATCTATACTTACGTCGGAAAAAAAAAATGTTTAAAATGTTCTTATTTTTATTAAAATGTTTTTCCTTTTAAACATTTGAACAGATTAAAAGTTTTTGGTATACTTCATGATTTTTAACTTTGAGTCTTTTGAAAACCATTTTTTAAAAGGATTTGATTTTGAAAATTCTATATTTCGTGATTTTGAATATAAAATGGGGTTACTTTGATAATTTTTATATGTTTTTTAGGTTTATTTTTTATGTAACTAATATTATGGTAAATAAATACTTATTATTTTAATCAGTTTAGCTCAAATATATAAACCTCTTCAATAATTAATGAATTTTTTTTTTTTTTTTGATAGGTAATTTTAATATAAATATTTTTAGTGTCAAGTGTAGCTATCAATGTTAGACTTCATGTTGGGTTATTTTGATACCCCCTATTTTTATTCATTAAACAAAATAGTATAGCAATGAAAAAATTATTGTTAATTTGTATAACAAATTATTGTTGCCAAAAAAAATTTTTTTGGATAATTATTTTTCGAATTATTTTAATTTAACTGAAATGGGCTTACATGATATGTATAAGTATTGGTAGTATAACTTCAACTTTGTATATATTTAATAAATTCAAAAATAATTTAAACCAAATTTCTAGTGATCTTGCCCAGTTCTTTGCAAGGGTATATTATTATACATTATAAACTATATATCGTGGTATATAGTTACAGCGTTGATTGGCAATTTTAGCCCCTTGACCTAGTTGACGTTATGATGAATCTGTTTGCTCTTCATAGTCCCCTTTTTACAACTTAAATCTACTAATTAACAACAATTATCATTCTTTGTTTTTATACTCGTATAAAAATTAAGGTACGAACTCTTAAAATAGATATTTTGGCCCAGAGTCTTTTGAATCCTAAATATAATTCTAACGTACGAGTATTTTTTTATTATAGCTTTTAATTATTAATTATAGCAGCTCAACAATTTCAAAAAACAATTACAAATACATAATAAAAATACTAATGTTAAATTGAGTGTATAATAATTTTGACATTTTGTTATTTTGAACTTTATCAGTATAGTTATTCTTGGATTGTCTTTGATGTTTTTTACGAATTTTAAAAGAAAATTGCATCAAAAAATATTTATATCTTAAAAGAGAATGCTTAAATATGCATTAAAAAAAAAAAAAAAAAATATAAGAGGAATAATGGGTGCGCGGGGTTTTTGTATGCAAAATTCAACAGTGGTTGGAGACACTGTCTCAACTCGACGGCGACCGGTTTCTACCACACTACCAACCTACGGCGTGGCGCGTTTTATCACAGAATATGACAATATTATTATCTTATCTTCAGCGCGTGTTTCCGTTAGTCGTGCGACATATTATAACCTCGCGGTATTGTTTTTCGTTTTTTGTTGATTTTTCGTTTTTTTATTAGTTTTATTGGTTTTGTTTTATTTGTTTGCTAGTTGCGCCTATGCCCTAGTATGAATTTTTTTTTAAATTTATCTCCCCATTTGGTTTATACACGCTTCGCTACTGATTTTAAGTATACATTGGTTGATAAATTATAGTTCAAACATATTTTTTGAGTGAAGTATATAATATAAATTATTATTATTTTTAGATCTAAAATATACTACTCAAAAGAGTAACCGAACCCAAGTTATTCAAATATATATATTTTTTAATAAATAATATCAGCGAAATCCATTGCTACAAAATATCGAATTTTTTTAATTTTTTCGTTTTAAACTTTGGTGAAATACTATAAATATTGGAACAATTAGAATTTATATTTAACAGATTATTATAGTTTGATACGTCATGAAATTTTATTTATTTATACCGAAATTATATTTTATCTTTTCCCACGAGAAAATTGGTTATTTTTTTATACATTATTTAGTATATTTTATAGTATATAAAGTGGAGTATAATACTCGTATAGTAAAAATATTTTGAAAATAAAGTAGGTAACACATTTATTTCACTGCAATATTATTTATATTTATTTTTGGACGTTATAAATTACACGGACGGCGCACATAACCAAATTGTATTTATACCTATTGGAATTTGAACGATCATTTATGATTTTAAAAATAAAAGCTATATCATATTCAAGATACCATGTAACTTATAATTTATATACGACACCTAAATTTGTACGATTTCGTATTAATTTTTCGTTAACCTCATTTTTATTTCGATATTTTTTTTTTTTAAACGAACACTTTTTTTTTATTAACGCTTTATATTGACATTTTTTACGCAGATGTGTTTATTTTTGGATATTTTAATGTTTGACATCACAAGACGGGATTTCGAAATATTTAGGCCGCATGTATTTAGGCGTGTTGTATAAATTATAGAATTTCATCCGCGAGCGGTTGCATGAGCAGATGTTCTGTATTATTACAAAGCTAGAAATGTGTTGGTTTACTGTGTTTCGGCCTAAGTAAAAAGTGGTAGAAGGAGTACTTCAGATGTTTTACGCGTACCTATTTTCCAATGGAAACATAGAATTGGTATATAGTGGGTATACTTACTAAAGTAGGAAGTTAAAACGTGTTTTAGTCCCGGTTGAAAATCCGTGTAACCCGAAAAATTGAAAAACTCTTTAACAAGACACCCGAAACCCGTTCACAAGTTTTCAAATCCATAACCCGGTATTTTTTTGAAAGTGTTCAAAATTTCGTATGTTTTTGTCATATTTTAAGACTTAGACATCATAAATTGATAAGTCTGTGAATATAAAATATTTAAATTATTACTATTATAAATTGAGAAAAATTTTAAAACAAAGTAAGTATATAGATTATTATTTATTATATTTTAAGAGTCGTTTTCATTATATGGATAGTCGGTACATACTTTGTAGTTTGTACTTTTTACCAAAGGTGGGTATTAACTATAGTCAGGGTCGCCCAACATACTATAAGAAAGTATCTCGATACAAGATACGCATGATACATTTATACTGTAAAAAAGATACAAGATAATTTCCCCCAAAAAAAAAACGGTTTATCATTTTGAATATTTCTCAAAATATACATATAGGTATGTGTATTGTGTATACACTATACAGCCACATAGTGATAAAAATATTTTATAGGAGAGTGAAATAAATATTATCGAATTACAATTTTATCCAAAACATTACCTGTCGCATAAAATATAGCTTAGGTATATATGAAATATTATAAAACAATAATAATAGGTAATATTTTATAGTATTGTGACGTGACGGTATTATGACATTTAAACATGAAAATCTAGAACAGGTAAATCGTGAGTTCGCGCGTCAATATTAAAAATCAACAACAAATGTCAAAATAATTGTTTTTTTTTTTTTTTTCATGATAGGTATACGAGATAGGAAGAAAAAAAATTGTTTATCCGGTCAGTAGGGAATCGAAGCACTTCCTTTAACGAGTAGGATTCTGGCAGTGGATATGTTAATTATGAAAACAACGATAACTCATTTCTTTCGAGAAAACGATTTCGAGCGAAGCTTTATTAAAAGATAAAAAAAAAAAATTAGCGGAGCTAAATGTGTAACAAAAATAAATTATACCTATTTATTTATTTATTTCCGTGAAAAAAGTAGCAAAAATATAGTTATCTTTGTATATATATATATATATATATATAAAATTATATTTAAGAAATGTTGGCCGATATAAAATATTAATAAAAACATGCTGGCTGACTAGTATAGTAACAGCGAGGTAGTTGTTAATCGAAAAATATTTAAACAAACAAAATGTGTGTGTCAGTAGGTACACCGTCACTGTATTTATTATTTTTAATTTTCGTTAAAATTTCGTCAATGCTATTCCGAGTTTTTTTCTCGTGTAATTTTAAGTTTTTTTTTTTTTTTTTCCTCGAAGCGTTTTTATAAATCAATTTAACATTTTACAATAATAATAAGAATATCGGTTTTTAAATAATTTTTCGTTAAATAAAATTTTTATTGAAAAAAAAAAGATGTGGAAGCCGGTTAACGAGGTCGTGGACGAACCCGTACGTCACGAATGCAGATATTATGTCACGAAGAAAATGTCCAACAAACACACCTGCACGATTCGACGGACGATTTTACACGGTGATCATATTCCATTTATATCATATTTTATAGTTATCAGTGCCGCAACTATTAAACCTGAGATGTACCGTAGTGTACCGAGGATTTTTATCAAAAAAAGCCCGGGACCTCTTATACTATATAGTCAACATAACCAAACTTAAATAAATTTACTCGGGTATCCCGTCAACGGGCAATAATCGTTTCTTATATAATAAAAATAATGGTTCAAAATCAAGAATAGGTACGTAATTGCAGCTAATTTATGATAAAATCGCATACTTTGTCCTCGTCTCGATAAAAAGCTGTACGTTTTTCATTTAAAAAAGTTATGGGGAATCTATACATCGGAATTCTCAATAATGAATCTCGATTTGAAGGCCATTAACACCCAATTGTTGCGGCGGCACTGATAAGTATGATAGATATTTTAGTTAAGATCGGCTAAACAATTAAGTAAAACAAGTTTAATTTAGCCCAAGTATTTAGTAGGTACCTATACGCAGGGGCCATACATATCATCGGTTACCTAGTAACATATTTTATATGTAGAAAACGGACTTTGTTGTGATTTTTAACTTTTCATCTAATATTATAATAATCGAATTTCGGTAAGATATAATTCCATTTCATGAATATTCGATTAAATCGTTACTAATTTAATTTTACTAATTTTTAAATATTTGAGTATAAATACATTTTTTATACATATTTTGTAATTATTTTAACAGGACCCATCTACCGTTTTTGTTTTTTTCGACGATTTTTTTTTTTTTTTTTAATTGAACTTTCCATGTTTTACTTTTGATATTTTTCTTATCAATTATTCAACACTCTCCGACGACGATAATTATTATCGGTGTTATTTCACGTGCCCATACCAGGGTTCCGCCACACGTCCATAGGTTCTTATTTCGTATTTTCTGCGTGGAGTATACATTTATACCGTCATATGACTATATATGCTGTATACTCGTCTACCGACTTTAAATTCGTGTCATTGTCAATAAAAGTGCTGTTTTTTTGTTCAATATTTATTAGAATTATTATTTTTTTTTTTTGTACATAGTTTTTTTCTGAATCAAATTTTTCTTAATGAAAAATTTTGTTGCATATTTTGAATTTATTACTACAATAAAGTCCGTTCCCTATTTATAAGTATAAATTAAATTATTAACATTAGTATTTCTAAATATTTGTCAATTTAGTATTTATAGACGAATTCGGGCTAAAGCTCAAAAGTTTTATTTATATTTATTTTTACTAATTTACAAGTTACATAAAAAATTACATATTACAATATTATTACATAATATTTTATGTACTTTTGTAACTAGTAAGCTATGGTTGAGTTGTAATGTTTGTCACCTAAAGTAGTATAATAATATAATACTTATTAATTATTATTTATTAATAAATAAAAATATATTATATATTATATAATATATAATTAAATAATAATTAATATAATAATGAAATACTAGTTTGTGGTCAATACTTTTATTTGTATAATTTATTATAATATTGTATGTTTTATACATTTTGTAATAATATTATTATTGCAGTCTGATGATTTTTTAAGCAAACATAATATGATTGTACATTTCTTGTAAAGTAAATTTACAAATCGTGCAATAACTGTTTTGTAATTTATTCTTGTAGATCCATTTAAATCATTTTTATCATTTTTATATAGATAGATTTTATATTATTTTTATCTTTTTTGTATTTGTAGAGGTTTCGTAATGTTTAGAGGAATAAACACCTTAAAAGATTAAATGGAAAAAATAATTTTTTTAAGCAATATAATTTTAGTATAACTTTCGTAGATAAATGTGTCATTTAATATTTTGATCAAAAATTGGACTTAAATATCACACTTTACTTATTTGCTTAATTTTGAAATTATTGGGGTAATATTATAATTATTATTATAGACTATAGTTATAAATTGTTATTTCTTCGAAAGAATTAACCTGACCAATTATTATTCTAATTGAAAAAAGCTAATAATGATAGTTTTATCAAAATCCAAAGTTATTTTTTTAGAAATTAAAATTTTGACCCATGTATCGGAAAACAATAAACAAGTGATTATCATCTGCATCAATCAATTTCCAAATTGCATACACTGTTTACATACATTTATGGTTCTAAGACACTTCTTTGAAATATTTCACAATTCATTTTTAATTAATATCTTTGTACATAATCGTTTAATATAACTATTTTTGTTCTGTACTTAAGTATCTGGAAAATCATTTAAGTTTTTCATTAATTATACGAAAACTCAGATAATATACTGAAAATCACTTTATGGTCAACTGTATTAAATATTTTAATAAAATCTAGGAACATTGATTATTAATATTTTTATCAGGTACCTACCTATTTAACATTATAATATAATATAATATAATATATAATCGAGATTTTATATTAATGCATCTTCAGTACCTAAGTCTGAACTTAACCCAAATTGATTTACTGAATAAGTTCATATTTTCGAAAAAAGTTATTAGTCTTGAATTTAATTAACTTTAACCTTAAATGTACTTATTACCATAATATTGTTTATTTATCTATTTCACATGGTATTTATCTTGTTAAAAAAATATATTGATTATCGTTTTTTATTTTAAAATTATTCATTTTATATCTTTCGTTTTCTAAATAATTGACACTCTGCTTTAAGTGGATTAGGCCTTAACGGGGATACCACTATAAAAAAAACGCGCCACGTGTGATACCTCATGCTGTTGAAGTTTCATTATTTGAGCTAAGGTGGTGAGGAAATTCGCACATATACTTAAGTAAAAAAAAAATATATATATATAATTTAATTAAATTTATTCATTTAAATGACAGTTAAATTTTTAATTTTTTAATATTACCATACGTATATTTTATTATTTCGGTATATATTATAGTATACTAGCTGACCCGGCAAACGTTGTTTTGCCAAAAAGTTTTTTTAAATATTAAGTGGATCCGGCGAACTTAACGCCTTCAGATAAACTTTAGAGTGATAATAAAACATATAATTCAAGAATTTATTTATTGATTTATTTGAATTGAAACTGAAATCGGTTGAGTGCAATATGATAAACAATGTTTTTCGTTTTGTTTTCTGGCGCAAAAACAAACAACGAAGACGGTTTGCCAACACGCGAATTGGCAACGTACAGTTGAAAAACATGAAAATTCTAAATTGATCCCACAGACTTCCAACGATTGGCCTTGCGATTTATTGATTGTCATCGCAAAAGCCAATCGAACGGGAAACTGAATCCGCTTGAATTGAAATGGAAGATCTGTTTGGAATGATCGGAATTTGTGGGATAAGGACTTCCTTTCCTTTGAATTTGTCCTTGATGATCGTTGCTTGTATTAAATTTTTCATCAGTTTCTTGACGGACAACCGCGTACCATTGCACAATTTAGGATGATTTAGATTCCGCAACATAATAATGATCGATCCCACCTTTAGCTGTAAATTATGCGGCGGAGTTCCGGGCACATCAAACGAGTTCAAAAATTCCGTCGGATAGTTGGTCACTTCATTTTCGTCGGTCACGTCGTCAACAGATTTGTACGAACACAATTCTCCAACTTTTTAACTTTGAATAATACAATTCAAGCTATCGACGTCCTTATTCTTCGCTGCTAGTATTGCCCGTTCACTTATCCAATCAAGATATTTATAATTGTCTTCATAATGTAATGAGTTCCTCCTTCGACGATGTGAACACACAAAAATTTTCCGGAAACGATATTAATCCAGTCGAAACATCAACCGGAATTTGGCCATTGCCAAGCGCCAGCAGTTGTCTCGAGAATTCAGCAGCCGATGGGTCGTTCTGCAACGCAACTCTCATGTTCGTAGTAAATTTCAACTTCTTGATATGCCGCCACAAAAACGACGATTTCAGGCATGCATTAAGTTCATCGGCAGCAGTAGATTTCGGGATGACGGGAAGTGTTTGACAAAAATCTCCGGAGAACAATATCATTGCCCCACCAAATCGTCTCGAATCACCTCGTAAATCCTTCATCGTTCGGTCAACTGCCTCTAAAGCTAGTTTATGCGCCATCGTGCATTCATCCCAAATGAGGATTTTGCATTCTCGCATCAATTTCGCTGTCGCTTAATTCTTGGTGGTTGTGCACGTAAGCTTGTCAACCATGAGAAGATTCATTGGCAGCTTCAAAGCGGAATGTGCAGTTCGACCGCCTTCCAACAATGTGGCAGCAATGCCAGAGGATGCAACAGCCAACGCATTTTGAGATCTTGACCGAATTGTTGCCAAAATCAACGAAATGACGAACGTTTTGCCTGTTCCACCAGGAGCATCGAAAAAGTAAATGCCTCCCGTTCCATCATCAACAACCTTCATCAGCGAATCGTATACATTCTTCTGCTCAGCATTCAACAGCGGCACATTTGTTCGGACTTTTTCAGCCAGCTCATCTCGAACATAGTCTTTCTCCCGCTGAATGAACGATTGAATGCTTCGTGCGTCGAACGATTTGGCGCTGGCATTCCCAATGTTGTCAACAGACTGCCGTACATGAGCACACACATGTCTTCGATCAGAACTAATGCTTCGTTGTGCATCACGTCGTTAATTTCAAGATCAAAATTCGAAGTTGTCGTGCGAACTTTGTGCAAAATGTCGTCAGCCATCTCGTACTTGTATTTCTCCCACAATGCAGTCGGGTTCGATGGATGACATGTGACTATGATGATCGCAAACAACGTACGAATTTGATTCGCTGGCGCAGAAACAGTTGCATCGGCAAGTGTTGAGTCCCAATGTGTATCGTTTTCGAGCAAATTCAAACTTTGGCAAGCCTCCCGAAAAGTGGCGCACAGCACACCATTCACTGTATGCAGGGAATTTAAGGATGTCGGGCCCCTAATGTTCACCAAAAGTAAGCGAAGATAGAAGCATTCGTCTTGGTGCATATGAACTGTGTATATTCGTCCGAGGGCATCAGTCGAATAGACATCAGCGAAGCCAGCAACAGCATCACCTTTCTTCCTGCGTCGAAACTTCTTTGATGCAGCATTCCATGTATAATAGCGTGGCATTTCCGAATATAGTAAAGTCCTCGCGAACGGATCGCTTTCGCATGTCGAAAAAAAATTTGTCAATGTTGTCGCTGGTGGTCGTTCTGCTCTTTGCTTCCGCAAAGTAGACACGCTGGCCGTTCTCCAAGTGAACTGCCAAATGTACGACAGTCGGGTGACGTTCATGAATCGGAAATGAAAACAGCCACCAAATTGCCTCATTACAACTCACGTAACGTCCAAGTTGAAATTTCATCACCTCATCGTTTGCATTTGGATAAGCAATGCCAAACACAGCCATGTCACTCCCTTTGTTCACATATTTGCAAACGTATTTGATAGATTTGATGGAGTTGCAATACTCAACATTGCAGTGAGTTGAGAACGTTTTCGACAAAAGTGGACAATATGGAACGATCCAGCGATTATCGACGACGACATCGTTTCCTTTCACTTTCATCATGATTGATCTGCCGTTGTCATCTTGAGAACGACGCCGATACAATGGATATCCGTCGATTCCACTGATTGTGTCAGCCACCAACGGACGGGGAAAACGCTTTGTGCAGTTTCCGCTTTCCATGCACGGTGACCCTGGATTGTGAGCTCCACAAGGGCCATGTATCATGTTCGTTGTCACAACGGAATGCAGCTCAGGATCAGTTTCTGGATCTGGTATTTTGGCAGAAATGATCGAATTAATATGATCTGGTCGGATCTTGTCAAACATCCAAAGCAGAATGTGTGCATGTGGTAAACCACGCTTCTGCCATTCAACCGAGTACATCCAACAACGGAGTGCGCCAAAGACCTTCTGCTTAACGATGTAATCCATAAGTACTATGATATTTTCTTTGAATACTCGTGCAGTGATGTCATGTCGATCACTGGATGTTTGTCCTGTCGATGTTTGTAATTTCGGGCCATTTCGGATTGCAAGTAAACGTGATGAACAAATCAGGGCGTCTGTAATTCCGCACGTACGTCATCGCATCTTGAGCATATTCATGCTAGTGGTGCGGGCTTCCAACATGAGTATTTGGGAGAATGGTCAAACAACCAATGTTGGCCGCGTTTCCTTCGGTAGCGTTGGCATCAAACAAGTGGATGTACTCGTATGATCGTAACTTCGACTGATTGAAGCGAATGAAATTGAGACGCTCCATTTCGACCTTGACGTACATGTCGACGCAGTATTGTTGAAACAACCGGCGATATCTCAATAGATGATTGTCAACATCTTGCCGAATCATCAATCGATATGCATAAAATTCATTGAGCTGACATTTTTATTCGTTTCTTCTCCTGAAATATGAATTCGAACTTAGTTATAGTATGAAAAATAAATGATGACTTGTAAGCAAACCTGTCATTGGATTGACCATCTTTATATTTAAGTGATAGCTATCCCTTCCACGACAGAACATCAACGGGTATTGAAGTTCATCATATGACCGATGAGTCTCGTATACGCGCTGCAATTGTCCACCATCCCGACGCTTGAGAACAATATCGCGTGATGCCACATTCTCGCCAACAATCACCACTGCGACTTCATTGATAGTGGGAGCATTGAATTGTCTTGCATGGCTTCCAGAGGGTCTTTGGTCTGCTCTGATAATGATTTTGTGGTCGTCAGAATGCATTACATCCAATGCGGTTTTGAACAATCTGACCAATTCATTATGCTATATTCAGAACATTTTGCAACTGACCGATCATTTCACGTTTAGTCGCAGTAAAAATTGTATAACGCTGATCTAGTTCAATTGCCGAATTACCAACGAAATAGATCTGAAGGAACTAATGATCTTCGTTTGGTGGTGGTAACAAAGCGCCCGCTCGATGGTGAATTTGCCTTTAAATCTGAATATTTAGATGGTCATTTGTAAAAAAAAGTTATTGTTATTATTATTATTATTATTATAATTATAATGAGACGCCATTACCTTATAACCCGGATTGTAGCCTGGTTGATCAACAACTTCGGCTCCAAATGACGTAAATTGAAAACATCTGTTATATTTTTGTGTATTCGCTAGGAAATGTTTTGATTGGATTGTATTTCCATAGAGACACCGGCAATTTCACCTTGCCACCAGCGCAGCATAAGCCGGGAGTTTCCGATCGAAACTTCAATGCATTGCAATCCTGGCATACGATAAACAATGAACCGATATCAACACAGCAAAGATCTTTGTAGGCGATTGCGGAATCGTATTCGAAAGCAGCGCGATTCAAGGCTACATTTGTACTTATTCTTCTTCTATTACCATTTTGTCGAATTTGAGGTGGTGTTTGTGCAGCGCGGACCTGTGTAATATGAGCACGTCTCAATTCATTTGCTTCTGTACGTTCCTCTTGCGTTTGATTATAATGGATATTCTTATATATTATTACATTACGTGTACGTCGTCCAATGTTTGATCTTCTAATAGGAGGCATTAGTCAAGCAAAAAATTCTCTCCAAAAAATAACAAAGTCGTTTTTGATTAATCCTATTGAAAAGGAAATACTCTTAAAAAAACTGCAAAAAAGTTTTGATACCTTGGGTGGACTCGAACCACGACGGTTCATCACTCTTTAAATGACACCTTGACCCATTTGGCCACCACTGCTGTTGGAATTATGGGAGCATAATAAGGTTGTTAAGCCCATGTAGTAAACCCACGTTAAAATTTTAATTATAATAATAGTATTTTTAAATTTTTTATTTTTATGTCAGTAATATTATACATGGATTACTATGACAACAAAAAATTTAAACAATATTGGCATTTACTTTTTCTAATAATGATTAGATTAATTAAACATTCATGTTATAAGAAATGCAGGTATATTAAATAAATGATTGCTAATTAGTAAAATAAAATAAAATTGTACTCACGCAGTTTTTCTGGTAACGCCAACAATGGAAAATGAAGTTGTAATAATCGAATAATCATATTTCATATAGATAAAACCTAAATTTTATCTCTACTATCGACTATTGCGTTCTATGTAAAGAGAGGGTATTTACGGCTATAAATAAAATCGAATGGAATAAAAACGATACGAAAATTATCACTTTACAAAATTTAAACTTTACTTTATATAGTGAAACATAATATTAATACCTAATATTCAATACACGACATATTTCTCCATTTTTTTGGTGTTGGCCGGGGGCCCCATTTCAACGATTAATTATGTCATATGGACAATTTTATAAGCTGAAGGTTGCTATAGCTTTTTCAATTCGAAAAAACATTCCGGAACTCAAAAAATCAATCATCAAAAAAATTTAAAAAAAAGGGGTTTTTCAAAATTTCTTTTTGAAAAAACCTGGCAATTACGAACAATTAAAAAATTTGAGCAAAATGGGCCCAGCTGTTCTCAATTGATGAATTGTTATACATTTTTGGCTCAATTTTTATATATATAAATATAATATCCGAACAAACATACCGTTTATTGTACCCTGCAGATACACATTTTGTTGAATTCTAATAAGTCAAAAATCGCACTTTATAGCCAACAAATATGATAAAATATAAGTCATATGATAATATTGAAATGTCAGTATACATTGTATACGTATGTATACAGTATATGACTACCTCCATACACCGTATAAAAGGACGTTTTTTTCAAGGAATGTACTGGGAAAATCTAAAAATACTATGTTTAGGGTACTATCTAGAGCCGATTTCCTATCAATATCATACTAACGCCAACGATCGACTCCTTCTGGTCAAAAATTTGTTAACAGAGAAAAAAAAAAAAATATATTAAACATACAGTTCATTGTAAAACCACTAGCTTCCTGGCTGCACTCAGAATTCTTAAATGTAACTTAACCGACTGCCTAATTAGATTTTTTTATTATGTATCTAGTATTTTTTCGCATAAAAAGATGCGTGATACTGGAAAAAAATTTATCTAGCTACAACATACAAGATGCTTTCAGAATATGTATCATGATACAAGACACAAGATATAATTGTACCTTTGATACGTATCAAAGATACATGTATCTGTGATACTGCCCAGCCCTGACTATAGTTAATTAATTTTTTCATTAACTAAATCACTTAACTAATTGAAATTATCATTGGCTTAACTTCAATTAAGTTATAATGAAATTTATAACAGTATGTTGTAATTGCAGTTACCATTATATTGTTAAACGTGTTATCAATTTAATAGTTAAACATTTTCCATTTGAATTTTCATTAACATTATCTAAATGCGTATAGGTATACAGCTATAATGTCTATATATATATATATATATTTTACTTGGGAGAATATGGGTTAAAATGAGGACGCTATAAGGTTTTAACAGAGCTAAATTGTTTATTTCATATGATATTCTTCTGATATTACAGTATAATACGATCTTTATGTTGTCTAAAATAATGCAAACTCCAGTTAATACGAATAAAATAATTTTTGACAATGTAAGAAGTAAAAAATTAAAAATTACTTTTTATAAAATTTAATAGAAATGCATATCAATTTGACAAAAATAACAAAACACAAATTTCTCGATTTAGTATTTATTTTATTATTTTAAAATTTCTTATTCCATATTTCCAACTACGAAAATATGAGTAATAATAACAAAAAATTAAAAATTAGGAATAACATTTACAAACAAATGCAGCGTCTTCTTCATCCATATCAGCATAAAGATTATGATTATTATTAAGATTATCATCATCACCGTTATTTTTGGATGTCCCCATTTTGCCCCTAAAACACTTTTTTAATTATTTTGGTAGGACGTTCTGAAAGTTATTAAACAACAAATTTTATGAGAACACTTTTCAATTCATCTGCACTGTTGTTGTAACTAATATTGAAAAGTTAATTTAATTTCCATGAAAAAAAAATTATTTTATTTCATTATAATATCATCAATATAACACATGTGTCATATTTTTAGCAATAACTCATATTATAATGAAAAAAAAAAAAAAAAATGATTAAATGTCAATTACGTTTTCTCGATCGGTCAACAATTATTCTAAACAGCTGTTTCAAAAATGTATGTTTTCATTATTTTATTAATATTTAACCATATATTCGCATTTTATCCCATGTATGAAAAACATTAAAAATTTATTTTGCAACGAATTTATTTTACATTGACTTCTTTGAACCATACAGAAATGTATTTATGAAATACAATAAATATAAATTAAGTATAAATATTAAGGATAATTCAGTTAATATCATATTTAATCATATTTAGTTTTGTAATGTTAAAATGTTTGCCCCGCACCATGAAATCTCTTAATCCAATATTTATATTATACTCGCGTATTTCTAAGTTTTACAACAATTTTTTTTTTTATATACATACCTATGGGTTTTTTAAATATATTTTTTAATTAACGTGTGCATAATGCATATATATATATACACTGTGTGCATAATAATATACCGGTTAATCTAATAAAAAAATTATTCAATGAAATGTATTTTATACACCACCGAGCACAATTTATTATAATTCTATATAATTTATAATATTTTACCATATGAGGACCAAAATTCTAAATTCAACCATGCTAACGTGATATTATACGACGTCGATAATTTATAATATTATATATATTCGTATAATCATCAATAACCATATAGTATAGGTACACCCAGTAAAGGTTATTATTGGACCTTTTTCTTGATCCGTTAATCAGTATACATATATTATGCATAATTATAAAAAGTATTTACAAAATTTGATATACGTATGAATTCTATTGTGTTCATAAAGTTATGGGAGGGGGTCCAGTACATATCAATAAGTGTGCATGTATGCCTGTATACCCTTCTTTTCCCCCTTATATTGTTCCTAATCTCTCATAAAACTCATCATATTTCCTTAATTTAGCTATTTGCTCACTGCACTTTTTCATGGCTTTAGATACGATTTTGTACTCTACCCAAGCATGATCCAATGCATTATGGCCACCAAAAAAAAAAAAAAAAATGGATGAAAGACAACGATAAGTGGAGGAGGAGAGGGTTATAAGAAATGGATAGGTGAACGCGATAATAATTCCATGATACTATATAGTTATGCTAAATTTTTTGGTGTACTGAAACGGTGACGTTGAGGGGATAGAGCCCACCCCTTATTGTGTATTTATGCTGTATTCAATAAATTATGTGTAGTGGAACCAGCATATTTGTTTCTTTATTTGTAAATTTTTGGTGCTCTGGCGCAAATTCTGAAAACGGTCTAGCAAAATCTATCAAATTCCTAGCCAACTTTTGATTATAATTTTATATTCGTGTACAGGATAATGTGACGGTGCCAACTCGACGGAGCCCCAGTAGACCAGTCTCGTAAAAATGATTTCGGAAAAACGAAAAATTATGATCCAAAATGTCTATCGCGTAGTTCTTTGTTGAACCAACAAACCGACCAGGAACCCAAACGTGTTTTTTAGTATGATGATTTTTTGAACATTTTGAACCATCCACACACGGTTCGGTCAAATGAACCGACGACTAGGAACTCGAACAATATTTATTCGCTCGGTAATTTATTGAACCTTGGAACGGTCCGTGCACGGTTCGGTCGAATATGCAGACCGGCAGGGACGGGACTAGGGGGGTGGGGATAGGTATAACACCTCCCTACCCCTGGAAAGTAGTAAGCAAAATGAAGTTCAGGCGGCAAAGACACAGAAAGTTGATTTTTGCTTATTTACATTAATTTCAAAGATGTTTTTCGGAGACACACCCTCTCAGAAATATGTCTTCGGCTCGTCCCTGCAGACCGGAAACCAAAATACATTTTATTTGTTGAACCTACAAACGGTCCATGCACCATTCTGTTCGATAGACCCATTGGTTATTTAAACCAACCGAACACCGGACTAGATGCTACTCGGGAGATTTGCATGGAATTACTCTATCTCTCGAATTTTATAGGTATAGTCGTGGGCTTATGGGTGAATACAAAAGTCCCGAATGGGAGAGGGGGAAATTGAATAGTAATAAGATGAAAAAAAAGGTCATCGCCCATTTTTTTTAACGCGGTTTTACTCCAAATTTTTTGTGAACGGGAGGGTTGTTGGAAATTGCTCCCCTCTGTATCCGCTCGTGCGTGAACCGAGATTAAAAAGGTACTATATCTGGTTATTTTCAAATTGTTCCGGGAGAGAATTTTCACATTTCTATTAAAAATACGTTAATATTGATTTAGTATATTATACTGTAACTCGTTCAATAATAATATGAATTAGTTTATTCCAATTTGAAAATATAATCCATATAAAAATTAATAATTGTGTGTGAAAAAGTATTTTTTAAAAAATTGTTTGTATAGATTTATTTTTTATTCTCACCATGCGTAGTGTATATAACATAGATGTTTACACATCGAAAATCTGTATATAATGTACTCCTACTGTTGAATAGTTAAACATAATATTATCATAAAGTAAAATTTTATTATCGCAATAAACTGATAAGAAAAAAAAAAAATAAGAAAAATTCCATATTAATAAAGTTATTAAAAATATAATTTATGACTTGACGACACAGTTGACTTGATTTTTTTAGACGTTGGTGTAGTTCTACGACATTTATATATCGACGCAAATATGCGGCGATAGTGACATTTAACGAAAATATTGTTCAATATTTGAAAGTTCACAATTGCAATATTAAAATCGGCGGCGAGTTGTATAGTGAGTAGTATAGTCGTTTTATTTCTTATCTGGTTTTTACCATATACATATATATATATATATATATATATACAGTTATGTCATTTAAACGTGTTTCGGAACATAACGACAAAATCGATAAACTTAGTTTTATACAACAAATCGGTAACCGGCACATATTTGTTGGTCGGTAATGTTTTTGGCGTAATGTGCGAAACGTCACTTAGCACATCTGTGCGCTAGACCATCGATATTATCCTATTGTAGTCGACGGGCGTATAATCCATATATATATATATATATATATGTACTTACCAACGGCTCGTGCACGGTCAAACGCACACGCATACGTCTAATACACGTTTGTTTTATATATAATATTATATAGTTTTATTTTTGTTCTAACCCTTTTGAATAATATATATATATATTACGGTCTTTGGCCTATTTCGTAATACTATATATAGCATTATAATATCGTGTAAGTGGAATTTGTTTTTCATTATGGATCGGAGCTTATAAAATATACATAGACTGAGCACATTGACCTTTAAAACGTATTTGTTTTGTACAGTAAATGATATATATATATAGTTAAGTCGAGTATGGTTTAAGCGCACTCAAAATATCCAAATTAGTATAAAATATAACCATATGATGTATTTCGGATATACAATAAATATATATTATATTATATAGGGGCTGAAGCTCTACACATAAATTAAGGATTACAAATCCTTGATTTTTCGAATGCACTGTTTGTATAAAATTTTCACACTGTTATAATATTGGTTTTACGATAAGTGTATGTTTAAAGAAAAAAAAAAATCTTGTATTGCTGTACTTATTCAAATTCTCCAGTTTAAAAATACTGAAGAAATACGATTTAAAATGACAAATTGGATTTGGTCAACAAATCTTACGTTTGTTACGTCGCGTATAGTTTTAGCGCACTCAAAATATCCAAATTAGTATAAAATATAACCATATGATGTATTTCGGATATACAATAACTATATATTATATTATATTATATAGGGGCTGAAACACATAAATTAAGGATTACAAATCCTTGATTTTTCGAATGCAATGTTTGTATAAAATTTTTACACTGTTATAATATTGGTTTTACGATAAGTGTATGTTTATAGAAAAAAAAAATTTTTAAAAATATACCTTATATTGCTGTACTTATTCAAATTTTCCAGTTTAAAAATACTAAAGAAATAGGTACGGTTTAAAATGACAAATTGGATTTGGTCAACAAATCTTACGTTAGTTACATATAGGCAATATTTTATCACAAATTATATAAATATTATTGTTTCAATAAATATTTTGTCAATTTTTGACAGAAAATTAACAAAAACAATGTACATCACTATATTTTGTAAGAACAATAAATATTTTATCCTCTCAATAGTTAGTTATACATAAATGAAAAAGTTAAAACCTTTATTTCGTATGATAATATATATTAAAAAAAATTTGAAGTTGCCAGTTTTTATTGTATAATTTAACAAAAAATTCATTAGCTGAATAGTGACGATAATTTTGTTGGTTCAATTGTTATTTTTATCTGTACTGAAATGATTTTTTTTTTCAGTGAAGGGTTTATCCAAACGTATCATGTATACTCATTTTCAGGTAATAAAATGGGAATTTAGTTAATACATTAAATATAGAGGACAGTTTTCGATTTTTCCCAGTAGGTTTTTCGAAAAATTCGACGAAAAAAAATACATGAAAATGATAAAAAGATGAGTTCATAAATGTGATAATAAATCGAAGACTCAATTCCACAAAAATATTTACTTTCATTTTGGTAAATACGTATTTCAGTAACAAAGTTACCATCTTCAGTACTTACACAATAACGACTTTATTATTTTATAGTCGTTATTGTGTACTGAATATGGTAACTTTGTTACTGAAATACGTATTTACCAAAATGAAAGTAAATATTTTTGTGGAATTGAGTCTTCTCAATTTATTATTAGAAAAATCCACAAGTACTCAAATTTGAATCAAAAATATGAATTATTGTAATTTCTTTATAATAATGGTTCAATAGATTGCGCCCGCAGCACATATTTTATTACTTTACTATGACGTAATAAAATTAAAACTTTTTTTCTTATTTTTGAACTGTCTGTAGGCTATATTAGTTGATTGCAATCGTATTTATAAATATATATATATATATATATCAATAAATTGGATTTGTTACCTGCAGCAATTAACAAATTTACTGTTATTGTTATAATAATTTATCACATTGTTATACACGTTATTAGCTCAATAAATATATTGTTAATATTATTTTGTCAAATTTCCAGTAAATTGTCAACTTGATAATAACTATTATTATTGTATAAACTATAAAGCAATAATAGATTTTATGATTTGTATGTTATAATTATTATATTTAAATGTGGTTATTTTAGGTTTGAAGACTTGAACATTTAATAAAAGGTTATTTAAGAATATTAAAAATCACCTGCCATATGTTTCTGAATCCTTATTGTTATACTCAATAGGGTAATAATTAAATTATTATTATGTTAAATATATTTTTCTCTTTTACAATTTTTTTCCATTTGATACTAATTGTTATTGATCTTTAAAATAATATTATAATAAATAGGTAGGTACGATTCTTATGCTGAGGCGCATAAAAATTGTTCCTAAATATATTACATACAAAAAACAATTAACTAATAGATCGTTAAACATCAAGCAATCCATTATAATATTATAGTTATAAAACGGTTTTATAAATTATTCAAGGTGAATTAATGTATATTATAATCTAAAAGATAATTTTTAATTAATTTAAACACACTGTAGGTAATAATATTTTTTAAATTATTTGTTAATTACAAAAAAAATAATATATATACTATTACAGAAAATGTAGATTAGCAGGTTATTGATAACTATAATTACTGATAACACGGTTTTTTTTGTACATTTAACTTGCCGGAAATAGTCAATTAGTCTCGGAATAGAAAAACATACGTAGATAAAGTCCTAGACATATTTCAATATTTGTATGGATTGTAAAATAAAATAATATGAATACATTGATATATATTTTTATCATCAAAATAAGTAAAAATGATGAAATTAAAAAGTGCAAAACTGGACAGTAATGATAATTAAAAAGTTAAAAGTCAGGTTATAAGATATTTTTTTGATAACTTCTAACTCGTCGAGTTATCTGCTTTTTACAACAATGTAACGTACTCTTAGTTATGTTACAATTATTTGTAATACAATTACAATTACAAATTTATGTTACAATGGCCCAGGTTTTCAATCATCCAACTATTCGCCAGATAATTCATATATTTATTGTATAGGTATTCAATTCATTCGGGAAATAGCCGAACAAAGTTATAAGTGTTTTTCAGTATAAATGTTATTCGGTACCTAAACAGTAATATTACTATGGGGTACCGGATACCTAGTAATGGAGTAGACAATGGAACAAGTTAAATAGATTTACTTGATTGTAATTGGTCGATGTTATTTACTTTTCAGTTTTCAGTGATAACACTGTTAAGGGGAACACGCATTTGCAATATCACCAGTTATTTGTACCTAAAATATAAAATACAAACATTTTAACCGGTAAAAATAGTACCGAATAAACATTATCTCAACGTTAAAAAATAAAAATAATTGTCGTCAATATTTTCTTATCTCTCAAATAACTCGTATTATTAGGCGATTGTTAATACTTTTGGTATTTTATATTTTGAGCGGAGCGAGAATGTATTTATTTTACGATTTGTTATCATTTCCTATTTTTCATAAGCCTATATACTCATTAGAGTAGAAGTTTTGGAGTAAGGAAGTTTTTTTGATAGAAAATGTATTTTAGTTAGTACTTTGAGGGGGTAAATTTCGATTTTTCCAGTAGTTTTCAGCGTAATGTAGAATTCAATATGTAATATTCTATAAATGCCTGGGAAATAACAAATAAATTGTTGTTATGATATTTGATTTTAGATTCCGAGCAAAGCGAGGTTTTAAATTTTTATTTATTATTAATTATTTTATTAATTAATTAATTAATTAATTATTATTTATTATTTTTCATGTCCAAATCCCAAAATTCTATAAGAATGAGTGTTCCAATCGTTACATACAGCACCGTTGTTCGGTAGCAAATTGCATAATATCATTTTTCGATAAGCGCGTAAGAAAAATCAACCAAAATATTAAGGAAATACGGTAAAATCACGATTTTGTTTAAATGTATTATAGATTTTTCTCGATAATTTCACAAATAAGTCTTGAAATGTTCACATAAAATGTAATTCAATCAGGGACTGACACCTATCGAATTTTTTGGTTCTAGTTCCCGTTCCGTGTTTTAATATATTTTTTCAAGGTTCCCGTTTGAGTGTTAAAAAATTAGGGTTAAAGTTCCGGTTATTACCGATATTTTTCGTTTGCAAAAGAGATATTTTACACGAACATAATGTATTCGTTTCTATTCGATCTATATTTTTTTTATTCGGATTCAAATTAAATATAATAGTTTAACACAATTAATAATTATGTTACATTATATGTGTAAAATATATATAATATATATACCTACATCAGAGCATCGACAGTTCGGATTACTGGAGGTTTTTCAAGGGTACTCGAATCACCGAGAAATGTTGATCCACCGCTTTTATTTATCATATTTAAAAATAACGAAAAAAAAAAAACACATTGTATACAGGATTTAAATATTTATTAGTGAAATAATGAGTAATTTTTTTTTGCCGATTAATATGCGCAAAAAATGCAGATTTAATTGTATTCCGAGAATTCCGGGACATAAACTTACGCGAAAAAGGATTTATTATGTTTTACCGGACTTTAACGGACTCTCGAGATTATCTACTGTATATATATATATATAGAGAGAGCGATATAATATCCAAACGAATGTGTTGATAAATTTTCGACATGCGATTTGTTGAAGCGAATATTGGACATATTTTGAAAGGTTATACGTACAATTTACCTACATCACTGTCGAGAAAATATAAAGTATACCAATTTAAAAAAAAATTTTCTACCATAGGATTAAAAAAATTTATTTTATTTTATATTACAGTTGCCCGTATTACATACATGTATGTATATATATATATGTATTCTTTTGGTAGGGATAATATTGTATAGCGGTGATTTTCAACGTTGTGTCGACCATCTTGGGGTTTCCAATATATATATTTTTTTGGTGTCGTTGAAAAAAATCGACCTTTCGCGTATATTTATCCCGATCTCTTAGATTTTAAAACGTCTAAAACTAATATGGGTAACTACACAGAATTGGCAATAATTCAAAATCATACGGTAGAACAATAATTTATGTTGTTAAACGGGTCTTGTGTGGTTCCAACGTCAAAAAGTAAATAGTATAACATTCCGTATTCAAAATATGTATTGTCGGAAAATCAACTTTTACATGGCGATTTCTGGGGGCTCCATAATTTTTTGTCCGCCCACGATTATGTTTCACGATATTGCACGAGTGGAGAATTCAATATAACCGCACAACTACAAAAACTAAATATCGAGCTCGGTCGGACCCAGAAGACGATATAAATAATATGCGTTTTCAACTGTCGCCCGTGACACCGGACATTGACAAACCCGGTCGCAAAAAGCAGGCACGTTGTAATAATAATGATCAATTTATAACGTTTATATTTATAACGTTGATATCATTTTGTAGGTTTTTAATAATATCGTCTCCGATTCTTTTTTTTTTTTTTGACGATTATTTACTTTATCGATATAAATTATTATACATTAAAGTTCATACTTTCGTATACGCGTATAGTGAACATTGCGTGGTGAACATAGACAGATAGAACTAAACACGGAAAAATTTCTTGGGGGCCCACGAAGAATTATTGTTTGAAAAAGTTTGGGAATCACCGTGTAAAACCGTAAAAGTAAACGTTTATTGAAATCGTAAAAAAGGAGTTACAAATTGTCCGGAGTTGAGAATAAATGTAATAATAATAGTTATAGGGCGTCAAGAGCCAGGGCGAACATATTTTAAGTGCATAAGTAAATATTTGATGTATATACCCACACAGCACAAATATATCTAATAGATATACTCTGTGGATATCCTAAATATCCAATGCATATTTTTGTATGTCCAATGGATATCCATTAGATATCCAAATGTCATCCGCTTTTTAGTCATTGATGGATATCTAATGGATATTTTTAAACAATATTCAATGGATAAAAATGAAATTGTACACAAACGAGACAAGATGCAGTATAGAAACAAGGTTATAAAAATAATTATATTAATAAAGTAGAAAAAAATGACAACGATGACACCACCCACCCCTCGTCACCGCCACCCCGGGCCGGTAACACTACCGACTGCCAGGCGCTCCTAAAGTTTTTGCACGGGGAACGGGAATCGAACCGCCTACCTACGTACTTTTATACAACTACACGAGACCGAGTGTGCCAAGTTAGAACTAGGTGAGATGTCGGTGTATATAAACTCTGTCGATAATGGGGCAGCCACTGATATAGTCGAAATACTTGTAACTTTTAAGTCATACACATTATATGATGATAATTTTTTCTAATAATGATTTTCAATTTATCTTTCCGGCGTGTAATAGCTTATGCAATAAAACTTGCAAACATTCATTAATATTTACAATCTGTTGGTAAGAATCTGAGATTTTATTGAAGATAGAAAATTGTACTACGCACGCGAAAGTGTTGAAATTTTTTATATTTTTCTAAAACACGTATAGATAAATCAGTATTTTCTAACTCTCTTGAAAACCCCATTTCAATCAAAGGCCACACGATATAAATATGGCGTTGTATGGTTATTTCGCATATCCAATGGATATCTGATGGATAATTATTGTTATAATATCAATAGATGATCATAACCTGTATTAACACTTAACAATATATAGGTAGTTGTTATTTGATATATCCAACAGATATCCATAAACGTTCCTTTGTAGATAAGCCATTGAATGACTATTTCACATATCCAATGGATATCCATCCGGACTCATTTCTAGATAAGACATTGTATGGTTATTTGACATATCCAATGGATATCCATCCGAACTCATTCCTAGATAAGACATTGTATGGTTATAATGTATATCCAATGGATATCCATCGGATAATTTGTGCTGTGTGGGAAGGTTTAGTGCTTTACTGTTTATGTTTGTTTGCTATAGAAATACTACTTCTGAAATATTAAATTTCAATTATAAATTCATTATTTTATTGAATTATCGTGCACACATGATTTTTTCATTGTTTGTTTTTTCGGACTTTTTAATTTATATAATATTTCTACACGTAATATAGTATTATTACGTTATACGTATGTATTTTATACGATTATAATGATATTTTAACGACTTTTTAATTACACGTATATTGATGTCAAGTGATGTTTTTCTATAGGCATACCATACCATTAAGTCACCATTTTGGTAATATATATATTTTAATATTTTGTATTATACATATTACAGAAAATAATCAAAAAAAAAAAATAAATACGTACTGGTTCATTTGTTTTTAAATTTAAATTAGTAATTTAGCGTTATATCAAAATCTATAAATAAATAAATGTAATATTTAATTGCATTTTAACATGGCGAGAACCTTGTAAAGAGTAGGTATTTATGACCATTAAAAATAAATACCATTTGATTTTTTTTTTAACTCTTCGAGTTCGTTTTTAGATTTTGCTATTAAGTAATCCTAATACACTATTGGCCAAAAAAAATCAAGGGCCTCCAATCAACGAAATACATTATAGTTCAGGGTCTTAACACCAGGTACATTCAGCTACTTATTTAGGAAAATGTAGTCTTCCTAGTAATTTCTCTGAAACATTTCCCCCGCTATACCAAATAGATCCAAACTCAGCGGGTTCTCTTGGGTGTCAAAAGAGAAGCAACTTAATATTTAAAAAAAAAATAACGAATGGATTTTTATGCAAATACCCGTTTAAGTAGGTACACATTAGTAGATACTATTTACAAAACCGTATGTTGTTATGTATTTTTAATTATTTAATTTACGTCAAAATCTAAACTCTACTTATATAACCTATAGAGTAATATTGATTTATTTTTTGAAAAATACGAAAACTCGTGTAAAAAACTAAACGAATATTGGTCCATGAATGTGAATAATTGAATATTAGACCGGAAGAGGGCAAGAAAATCCGGTAAAATTGTCTATAAAAGAATATACGAGTAAGCATATCTATATAATATTATTAAATAAACAGATGCCCTTAAACATTGCCTTTTAACATTAAATTAAGTACATACAGGCAATATAAAATTAATATAGGGGAAAAATACAAGGATGAAATAGTCAGGATGAAATACACGAAAAAACAAGACGTAGAATATTAAACCGAATATTTAGTAAAATTTTATTATTATTATTACTCAACGTACGGAGTAACGAATATTGGTTTTTAAAATTCTACGTGAAATTTCTCGGCGTTCCTCAAATTATCGGAGGTTATTGGTTATGCAATGGGGTACCTATAGGAGAAACATGGAAAATCGAAAAATGACACTTTCTATATATACTTTATATGTATAATAATCGACTGTGTCAAATTTCCAATTTAAATGCTGCACGAAACTTTTGACTCATTTTACACAAATTTTCGGGTGGTAAAAAAAAAGCAACAGACCATTATTATATTGCATTACTCGTTTCGTTCAGAATTTAAAGATGGAAAATAATGAGCGTTTGTCATAAAGTAAACATAACGGTGTTACCGAGTTAACTAGTGCGCTGATTAATTGGCAAATTACTGAGGAATGTTGAAGATGTCTCACGAGGTTCTCGAAAATGGCTTAAAAGACTTTGGGGTTCTATTCGATAACAATTTTAAAGTTTTTCCAAACAAATGCTGTAATTACGAAAATTAAAATTTGATTTTCGTTATCAGTAACTTAAAAATATAAAATGTTATATTCTAAATATTTCCAAGCCGATACGGGTATGTTATTAAAATGTATTATATTCATATAGGTATCCAATTCGAGTTTTTTCGCCTGCAGTTATTTCTTGGCTTTGGACGGTACCATTTCGGCACTACTTGACGTTGACATGATTTGTTATAGGCATTATTGAACAAGTAATTTTCCAGTGGATAGGACGGAGAAATATCGATTCTGTCATTACTGCAGGAAGTTTCAAAACGACAGCTATTGATTTTATCAACAACCGTCTCTGCCTGCAGGTATAATAACACACCCTATTTCGAAAAAATAATATTTTATTAATTTCCACAGTGTTACCTATATTCCATAGTGGTGTAGTAACTATAAGTATTGTGTGTAGATTTATATAAAAAAAAATAAATAAATAAATAAATTTATAGCAATAAAATATGGCGTACAGCTATGTCATGTATACTTACTCGTAAATACCAGTACTCACTTGCTGGGTCAAAATGGCCATCATTTAAGGCTTTGTAGGATCTATTATATTATGTCTGTTCCATGGTTGATTTGGAATAAAACGAAAATCACACTGGTCATCATCCTCCTTGTTTTTCGAAAACTCTGGTATCGACGAACGGAAATCGAGGTCGGTAAGTTCAACAAAAAAAATAAAACATATAATATAAAAAGATTCTACTAAAGATTTCTATTAAAAAAAAATAACGGAATCTAATCGTTATCTTTTTATTCCAAATCGTTAAAATTATATTTTTCTTTAGACCAACTAAAATTTTCGCTAAAAGTTTTGGAAGGTTAGAGCCGTGTCAAGCCATTTGGCGCCGTGGGAGTAAAAATTATTAGGCGCCCTAAATTGACTTAGATTTTACATTTATTTGAATCTAGTTCATTTTTATTTTACATTTTTCCGGAAACAACTTTTGATCAGATGACTTAGGGTCGGTATTGCAATAGTGGTTTAAGCCGGGTTCAGAGTTTAAACCTAGTTCAAATGGAAAAGTGCGTATTACAATTCACTGAACCTAGTTTAAACCACGGTTTACGTGATCCGCCGATTTTAGTGAGTTAAACCGAGTTCAAAGATTATCTTCAATTTGATTGGTTGTTCATTAATGTTGATAACAGAGATATCAATATTTTTTGATGATTTGAAATTTCAGTTTTGTGTGAATTTATACGGCGACATTGTATGTGTCCCCCATAGATTCCCATAATTATAGTACTTGTATACTGTATCTATTTGTTGGTGACGTAATGTTTTCTTTAATGTGATCTACAATGAAATATACTGTTCTTAGATAGACGAAAGCACCTAAAGAATTATTTATCTCTCCACTTTATAAAATGGTTAGGTCGCTCAAGAAACGTCTTTCTTTTTCGAGGAAAACCTATGATTAGTGCTAATTCCGTAAACTCTTCATCATCCGTCAAATTTTCATCGTCAGACATCATTTTTATTATACGAATAAATTAAATAAAGTCGTTTTAAAATTAAATTTAATGTAGGAACAATAAAAACGAAACCGGCATTGATCATACCACAATCGTACAATTATTATCAATGTATTCACTGTTATCACCCAGCTATTCTATCATCACAGATCATTTTATTAAACCACAGGTTAATCTACGGTTAGGTAACTCTGTGATTGTAATACCGGCAGTAAGTTAAACTAGATTCAGTTGATGAACCAGGTTCAACTGAACTTGTGTTAAACCAATAATTGTAAAACCGACCCTTAATCTAATCGTTCCGCGTGTATCTATTATGTGGTAGGTATAGAAAATGTGATCAGGTTGATGCTTTGAAAAATGCATTTTTCGAGTTTTTAAACGTGTAAAAAAATTAACTAAACCGAGAAAGAAAAAAGACGGGTATATAGATAATAAATTATCTATTTTCTTATGGGTTTCATTCAAATTTAACACGATTTTTTGTTTTCAAATATTTACTTAACTATTTAAAAAATTATTATTAAATATTTTTTCTTTCAAGTATAAGTATATTTACATATACGTAAAATATTTTTGTAGTCTAGAAGTGGAATATAAGAGGAAAATTATTACAAATCAATATATAAAAACATTATTAGCCTATGTTAAATTTGTAAACATTAGCTTTATAATAGAAATTCTCAATGTAAACATATAAGCCATCTCGATTAGAAAGGTTCAATTATTCTCCACCAGAATGCGTATCACTTTTAAATTTGTATTGCACATTTGCATTTTCGTATTGTACACGTTGTGTTGTACACTAAAATAAAGACTGATGTAGTTGATTATTTTGACATTTTTCTCACAAGCAAGACAGTTTGTCATTAAACAAAGTTCATTTTTCAGTACATTTTTCATATCATTACATCCATAAAAGTTACTCTTACTAGTGATAATATAATCTTGCAGTAATGGTATATACAGTATATAAGAACTAACTTTAACTGATATGTAATAAACAATTATTGTAAAAAAAGTTATAACGATTCTGATGGTGGAAGTAGGTCCATCGTCCCTTCAGTCACCGGACAGAATAGTGTATTTTTATTATTTTAAATTTGATAGTAAAGACAATTCATTGTATTCGATAGACGATTCTGGGCAAAGTTCGGGAAGTATTATAAAGTTCAAAATTTGGTCATTAGAGGATGGAAGTACTTCGCTTGTCGGGTAGAATACTGGTGATAGATATATTAAAGTTTAAAGTAATGCAAAAAAATCATTTCTTTCGAGAAAGCGATTTTGAGCGGAATTTTAGTACAAAAATTCAAAAAATGAATGGTTATCATGATAATTTTATTTGTTATTTTGTTATTTCCCATACATTTGTAATATACTTGGGTTATAAAACGTTATTTTTTTCAGTGTTTAAGAAAATTACTGGGAAAATCAAAAATTCACTTTTTAAAAGTACCAACTAGAATCATTTTTCCATCTTAAAAGCTTTTTACTTCAAAACTCCTGTCTGAATCTTTTTACCCCGAAAAAATGTATACAGACATAATAAAATATACACTTCATCGTATATGATGAAGCTTCGCTCGGAATTTAAAATATATATATACAATTGAGGAGTTCAAATCAAAAACAGCATTTGTCCAAAAATCGAAAATATGAATTAGCAGTATATTTTTGTAGTGTTCAATGGTGCCCACAACGCTATGAAATCGCTTCATTGCTGAATGATATATGTCGCCTTTAAAACATGTGGAAATATATGATGGTTCTACAAAAACAACACTAGTCCAGAAAAGTTTCTCAAAAAAAAAAATAAAAACGATACTTGTTCAGACACGTTTATTTAGCGTCATTGTTGTTATGTTTCATATGTTTAATAATATAATTCTCGTAATATATCTAGTTTTTAAAATATTTTTTTATATTATAAAATAAACGTTTTTTTTTAGCATTATAATATTTTTTTTTCCTATGATCAAATCCTCACCATTAAGTTTCCACTAATAAACAGCACTTGTACAGACCTAACAAACTTTTGAGGCTCATATTATCCTTGTGATAGAACAATATCAACAAAACTTTTTAATGTAATTTCTTACTGTTTGAATAATGAATTTCAATACAATCTTCTAAATTCAAATTTAAAATTTAAAACAAAAAAAAGAATCTATTACGAAAAAAATGGTCTTCTGAACTATAATTAAATTTATCTAAATCGATTTTATCAACCATTCATCACTTAAAAGTAAAAATAATAATAATATCGAAAAATCGTGACTATTAGTTTTTAAGATTTTTTAATATGATGAAAATAGTGAACGATATTAATCAAGTATTAAGTTATCAAGTCTAATACATCAAGTTAGGAACATTTTATTACACAAAAATCAGGAAAATACCCTTCAAAATCTATATGTCTATAAAAAAAATATTATAGCTTAAAAATTATTATAAAAGTTGCTGAAAATTTGATCATGTTTATAAAATGTTACAATGAATATTTAGTGCATATTTCTAGTGTCTATATAGAATTATTCCATTCCGCATAGAAAAATTACTATGATTATCGACCAATTAGTTACCTCTTTAAAATATATAATACACTAATTTTTCAACCAATATTTCCCATAATATTCATATACATCTACATAAAAATAACACATCAATACCATATCTTACAGTTTAACTTTGCTCAAAATTTAAAATATCAAAAAAAAAAAATATGATTAAAATGATAATATTATACATGACTACAGGTTCGGATTTAAGAAGAGGCCAGTGGCCCCAGGCCTCCACCATTTAGGGCCCTCGCCATCTGTGATAGAATTGCAAAGATTCTAATTGTAGCGGAAACAATTAGAAAAACTTTTTGAAAAAAAAAAAGAATAAAATTTATTTTTTTTATAATGCTTAACTTAATTCCTCCCCCCTTGGAGTATTTGAGCGTTTAGAAAAAATGTAATTAAAAAAATAAATAAATCCGTTCAAAATGTTATTAATTTACTGGGCTTATGGATTTTCAAGTTCACACGAAATTGCGTGTGTGTGTTGGTATCGGGTTTTGAACAATTCCATAAATTAAATTTTACGTCGTAAATACGATAATATAACACCAGCGCTCACAGGCAGTTACCCGGACTTTGTATGTGTAATATTAATTTTTGTATATCGTATAATATTATGATCATTTTTGTTTGTCATTTATTTGATCGTAGATCGTCGAACGCCGCATGAATGTCACTTATGGTAATTATTTAATGAGGACGCTACACACTCATTTTTTAAGAAGTGTATGGGCAATTTTTAAGAAATTCTGAGAAACATCAAAATATAATAATTCAAAAATATTTAAATACAATTTTAAAAGTCATTAGTTTCATCAAAGTTTAAAATTGCTCCCGTGTCCACCACTTTTTATAGTTGTGTATTCACGATATTTATTATAAAGACATATTTACGCAAAAGTGTTAAAACGGGTTTTTAAAGTAATTTTAAAATAAAAATACCTATTGTCAAATCAATAAAGGACAATATTTGGAAGTGAACCTCATTTTTGTTTTTAAATTAAATAATTTAAAAATAGTTATTGTAGGTTTAAAAACTTATTTTTTTTTTACTTTTTAAACTTTTTTTCAAGGCAATAAATGAACAATCCTAAATAAGATTCACACCAAAATTTTGTCTTTTATCGATTTTATAATACGTATTATAACTCTAAAATCACTTCATGAATCCGTATTGACAGTTTTGCGCGTAAACATGTTTTTACCGCTGAAAATCATAAGTCCTCTTAAGTAAAATATTATACAATTAATTATAAATCTGCTTTCACTGTAGGTGATTTTTTTATGTGCGAACTCTATTATTTCGTTTCATTACCTATTATTATCTATAGATATGGTGATCATAAATAAAAAAACAAAAAAAATTTTTTTATAAAAATCATCATTTGGTGAAATGTAAAAAAAAATTCTTGAATTTTTTAGTTTAGTTTTTAAGTGTTATACCGATTTTATATAACATACCTACATAACGAACGTGTAACACTTACAACAAAGTACAAATCTAATAATTTGATTGCTATATGTTTTTATTAAATTTAAATACATTTTAAAAAAAGATTAAAAAGGTAAATAAAGTGTTTTACTTTCATTAACGTCTAAAGGTGTTCATAAAATAATATTTTTATTAATAAAATAATAAATTTATTTATTTAAATATACACTATATATTACAAGTACTCACTAGAAGATATAGACTAAGAAGATTCAACGTATATGTATTCAATCCATATTGTTTACAGAAAAACAGGACGAAAGTTTTATGAATAAAAAAGCTCGGTATGGCTGATTGAAAAAAAGATTGACGTGAGTTTTAACGTGATTAAACGTACCTAATCAATCTGGAGCAATAAAAAGAAAAAAAGCATTTGAAAAGGTTCCCATCATCCTTTGGCCTCGGGCCTCCATAACTGTAAATCCGGCTCTGTATAGCCATATAGATAACATAATATGTACATCTAATGTTTTAACAACGATGGAAAAATTTCATTTATTTTAACTGTTTTACAAAATATAAATAATTATGCAGTAAATATGTGCATTGTGCACTATTGCAAATGTAATTAAAGCGAACAATTTACACTATACACGTCATAAAAAAAATAATGAAATAATAATAATAATAATGCTATTATTTATAGTACCACACTACCACAAAAAAAAAAAAAAAACAAAATACCAACTATATATTATTATAAATTCGTTGACCACCAAAGGATAACAATGGAACTATTATACTAATTTATACATGCAATATACAATGTAGTAGACAATGATAAGATTGCATTTTTTTTTTTTAATCTGTTGGCAATAATAATAATAATAATAATAATAATAATAATAATGAATAGAAAATGATATAGAAATATAATAATAATTAGTGTTAATTTCGTACAATGATTCGGAATGGTTTTTATGTATTCTGTGATAGGTTAGATTTTTAACATTTGTTTAAATTTTTAGTTTTTTTTTTAAACAGAATTTATTTATTCATTTTTAACAACAGTTTTAACGTTATTTTCGATGACAAATTTGAAATAACACGACAATTTAAATTGAAAAAATATCAACGGAATTTTTCTAAAAATTTTAATCGGAAAATAATAGCTATTACACATATAAGTATTCATAACATTTTTATAACGATTTAGACATTTTAAAACTTAACGAAGTTAACAATATATATTATAAAATTGTCAAAAATATGGCTACAAAATAACAAAATGTTTTCATATTTTAAATAATGCAGTCCAAAGAGTATTACGAGTATGCTGCAATTTATACAACAGATATTTTTGCGATCAAATCTAACTGATTTTTTTAATCTAAACAGAACTGTAACTAATTGTAAACAATTATTAGGATACTACTAAACATGAACATTAGTTATAGTTGGAAAGTTAAGATTAAGGTGAAAAGTTACTTTTATAATAACTCTATAACTAAAACAGTTAGTTTTAATTAATAATAGATTTACATCTAACGGGGTCATATTTATGGGGTGGAGGCTGATGGGGCCATAGCCACCCTCCCTCCGAAATTTTTAACTGAAAAATTCTATTAAAATCGTGTATTAATTAATTATATGTATAAATATATAAAAGAATGGATATACGGTCTTCAATGAATTGTATAATTGATAATTTGTCCATATTGACGAACTGTCTCCATTTATTGGATTCCATTTAAAAACTATAACAATATTATAAATGTTAAAATGTATTAAAAAAATATCTGAAATTAAAAATCGGGGGTCGCACAATCGCACATTATTAGGGTTCACCACCTACCGTTTACCTAAATATTATAAAAATGTTTACCTGATGTGCATTATGGTTATAATGGTGAAAAATACGCGAGACCACAGAAATATTTAAGATTTTAGTAAATTTAAAAATGTTCGAAAAGCCAATTTTCCAAAACGCATATTCTTTCGTATATGAGTTGGTATTTGTGTATTATGTACACATGTTAAAAGAATCACTTTGTGTGGGAATCGTTCAAAGAGAAAATCCTTTTATCTAAATTTTTACTAGATTTTTATTTCGTCGTAACTTTCGAGTGTTTCGACGTTAAACAGTCGGACGGTTAAACTAATTTTGTGAGTCATTCCAAAAGTACATGTATTTAATAAAAATGTTTATTTTAACCCGATTGAAAAATATCTTCTCTTGAAATCAAATGGTCAACGGACGTAAGTCGTAAACTGAAAGTGGCCTGCGTATAACAATCTATAATTATATAAACGACTGTACGGTTTGGATTTCGGTTAAATATAACTACTATGATATTACCGTAATAAACAATGAATCGCGTATCGTTGGTGTCCACATATTGTTTTTTTTTTTCAGCACAATTAATTATAATATTTAAATTCCAAAGATGCGATTCGAATGTAAGGTAGTAGTCGTCCTACATCGTTATGGTGGAAAATAATGTACGAAAAATATACACAATGCGAATATTGTTAGCGTAGGAAGTTTTGTTTCAAACAGTGTAATATATATTATTACAACGAGGTCATTTTGCCAATCATTGTCTGAAAAACATATTAAAATGGTAAATCGAAAACCGTGTAATTAGTGTTATTTGTATAGGGGAGCCTCGAAAATAAATGTTCGTGTATATATATTATATACATAAAATATATAATAATTATATATTTGGTAGGTATAAAATGGTGACGGGTTAGAAATTGTATTGATCACATTATATGATTAAACAAAAAACATTATGTATAATAAGAAATCACATTATAATACGAGTATGATTGAAATTAAAATATATTGCAAATTAAAATCTCGAATAGTAAATGTTTGTTATTACGATATAAGTAATTAACAACATTAATTATTTTCACAGTGTATACTACTCAGTATTCATAGATGCATTATATGACTCGTCATATTTGTGATAGAGCTCTTAAAGTTTGGAACTATTTACAATAACTTAATATATTAACAAGTATAACAACACAGATTTATAAAACTGATATCCAGTATTTGATATGTTAATATTAATGCTTCTTCGTAAAATTACATTAAAACAATAAGCATTTTTATGCGAACTTAGTATACAGGTATTAGTATAATATGCTCGGTGTTCTCATTTATAAGTGTGTAACTTTAAATGAAAAAACATTGTTTTATGATCTGTAAAATAATTATTCCAAAAACAACTAATTAGGTGAGCCCATTCTGTGACCGTGCTACATTTCCGGTTTTGAAATAAATGCAATAAACTAATTCCAAAATTATTTTTAATTTTTGTTATTTTATAAATTATTTATACATTTTTACACGTGAAAGTCAAAAAATGAAATGAAAATGATGCGAAAAATTAAATGAATCATTTCATTAATCACAAGTATAAAATTAACATCATAAAATATACGTGTTATATTATAGTTTATAATAATTCAAATAAATTGTAAATAAAGATATTGATAAATAGTAACTAGGGCCACGAATTGTAAGGAGTCACACAGACATTAGGAAAACACATTTTTCGAGCGTGTTAATTTTCCATGTATGTATCTTCCTAGTAACTATGTCAATGAATCATAAGGATAGACGGACACAATTTGTGTATCTAAAAATGTTATATAAAATGTTCAAATAATATAACAATAAAATTATGGTAATTTATTTGTATAATTTGTATTTCATCGAACAACTAGATCGCCATCTATCTTTCTATCTCTTTTTTAACCAATAGATATCGCTGGTAACATAGCGACTATTTTTAGAATTATTTTTTTTTTTAATGAAAAAGAACATAGTTCAAAAAAATACGTTATATTAATTTTATAATTTCAAAATGCTTTTGTGAAAAGCTAAGTTCTCCATTAATTATTATTTTTTGTCTTCTTCTTCTCCTTCGCCTTCTCTCCCAACTATTTGGGGTCGGCCACCCTGGTCCTACACTTCCACTTACCTCTATCTCCCGCATCTTTTTCACTTACTCCCACCTTCCTCATATCACTCGCCATTAAATTCCGCCATCTCTTTTTCGGTCTTCCCCTCCCCCTTTTACCAACAACATGCATTTCCCTTACTAATCTTATTGCCTCAGTCTCTTCCCTCCTTAATAAATGGCCGAGCCATCTTAATCTATTCTCTCTCATTTTGTCTACTATCGAAGCTACCCCCATACTATCTCTGATATACTCATTCCTTATTTTATCCTCTCTAGTAACTCCACTCATCCACCTTAACATTCTCATCTCAGCTACACTCATTCTCTGTTCTATCTTTCTACTTACTGCCCAACATTCCGTTCCATACATCATTGCAGGTCTCACCACTGCCTTATAAAATTTACCTTTTAACCTAATAGGGATTCTTTTATCACACAGAATACCTGACGCTTCTCTCCACTTTGTCCAT
>JAIPRL010000439.1:44994-141203 GCA_025469235.1 Pemphigus obesinymphae | reverse complement strand
CCCACCCCCAAGACTGCAAGACCAAGACCAAGACCGAATTTTCCCATCACTAGGTATGTCCACGAGTATTGTATGATTATTGTAAATTATTGTATGCACTATTCACATCGGGAATGGTACCGGTTGACGATGAATTGTACACATTATCGTGCCTACATACTTTACAAAAAATAAATATTAATATATATTTGATTATACCCTAAAATAATATGATGAATTGCATCATGTATCCAGGTAGATCAATTGAAAATGACTATAAATTATAATCATTATATGTATGTAGATAGGTATCCGTTTTCCAAAATTTTATTAAATGCTTGTAGACCGTGTTTAGTATATCTACACCGTATACACACAGTGAATTATTAATCTGTACAAATTTGAAATTAACATTAGGTACACACATATGGGTGGGTACTTGAATATTTTTATGCAAATCTAACAAATTCTTATGCAAGTCATAATAACTAACCGAGTATCTAGCTACCTACCTACTTAGTACACTATATACCTAAAATAAAACTTGTAGGTATCATAATATTAATTATTTTTGAAATAAGATATTCAAAAAAATATATCCATGTTTCTTAAGAGGACGCTACCCTGCACGCGCTTGTTGTCTCTGTCTTACATGCGCATAACATAGCAAATCTACATACGGCATTCTTACTACAGTTTATTTATAATTAATATTAAGTAAATTCACCTATTATCGAATTTGTAGAGAACATAAACTATGCTCTAGCATGGTTTTTTTTTTTTTAAACTAATTATATGAATTCAAAAAATTAGTTATTTAACTATTTATAACTGGTTAAAAAATAAAAAATAAACTTTACACTAAAGCACAGTTTATGTTTTCCTCTAAAACATTGATAATAATAGGTAAATTTACTCTAATATTAATTATGAATACACTGTAGTAAGAATGTGGTACGTAGATTTGCTATGTTATGCGTATGTAAGTCAGACATAACAAATGTGTGGGTAGCGTCCTCTTTACATAGTGGTTTAAAAAAAGGAAAAACTTAACTCTAAAAAACTTCAATACCACTTTTTAAAATAGTAAATTAAAAAAATCAAACAATGTTCACTCCAGAATATTAACCCTAAAATCATTTTAAAAACCTGTTTTAATAGTTTTGTGTTTACATGTTTGAACACTGAAAAGCACGATCAGTATAGCCATTGATTTTAGTTGGTTAGTAATCAATTTTTATGAATTTTTGTAAAAATAAAAAATCCAACAATTTTAAAATATAAAATTATATTATATAATATAATAAATAATATATAATATAATTATATTAATTATATTTAAAAATAATCACATGTCAGTACCATGTTTTATTATTGTGTTATCACGATATTTGTTAGATATCACATTCACACTCTATGACTACATCTTCTCTATTTATAATCACAGAGTTAAAATGTATACAAAATATGAAAAATGAGAATATTTACTATATTCGAGAGTGGAGTTTTTTTTTAACGAGTTTATTTTAAAACCTAAAATCCTTGATTGAAATCGTGATATTCAAAATATTTGTGATTATTTTACATTTTAATATTAGTTTTTAGGTCGCAATTGTAGGTATCAATGGATTATATTTTTTAATGTTTAAATGTCGAATTATTTTAAACAATATTAATTCAATAATTATTTGAAAGTTTAAAAAAATAATATTAATATAACCACTATAATAACCTTAAAAATTGAAAAAGAAAAATACCATTAAAATTTTTCTTTGCCATGAATAAAATTTTAAAAACTACACATTTAAATAACACATTACACGACAAAAATTAGTTAGATTATTGATCAATAACTAATAGCTCTTATTTTGTTTTAGGATAACAGTATATAGTTTCATTGAGTGTAATTTTTATATTTTAGAATCATTCTAAAATTTGATTTTTAGAATGGTTGCAGTCTTGAAGTCAATATGGTACAACTATGTTTAAATGCAGAATTGATATAGTCGGAGAGAACAGTCCAATGTTAACAAAAACAAGCTGGCCATTTTGTCAATTATACTGGAGTATAATAGCATGCAATATACATAATGTCATACTGATGCTAACAAAATAGCCGAAACAGCTTTTGGTCTGTCCTAAAATCTGGTTGGCATCATTTAATAATAAATAAATAAAAACAATTTTTTAAGCAGTTTCATTTGGCTATATAGGCGGTAATTCGTAAACTAAATATTTTCATATAATACTGTCACAAAATAAATTATTTTAATCGATTTTATTCAATCATTAATAATTGTAATTTTAGTGTTTAAAATTAAATAAGATCAAATTTATTCAAAAAGTGAGAACAGTGACACACGAAATAGAATTATTTTTCACATTTAGTGATTTTCATTATTCAATAAAATATTAGGATCGAAGGAGAACTTTCATTGAATAAAGTAACATATCGTAAATAATTCCTTTTACAAGAATTTTAATTATAATAAAAAAAAAAAAAAAAATACACATCGAGTTTGTAATACAACCCGTGACGGATTTTACATATTTGTGTACAAGCTATATAAGAACAATGATTTACACTAAATCTTAGAAGACCTTACAAACACAGAATGCAAATTCCAAACCGTTTCCTAATAATTTAAAAATAAAATATATCACACATAATTGAATTAAAGTTTAAACTTACATAACACATCATACTTAAATACGTAGTGCCTGATTCGATCAAACGTAAACATTATCTGGCTAATTGGAAATCAATTTCTATTAAGTGCATATTTTATTATTTTTATAATAAAACATCCAAAAAAATTCTTATTATCGATTGGCTATAACAATATATTTAATTATTATATTACAAAATTGAATAGCAAGTATTTAATTTAATATTTAAAAGCAAGTTGATATCATTAAATTAATTTTGGCGTCAAGTAATTTATTATGGACGAATACAAATTTTTGACACAATTTAAAATTTTTTCAAATAATTAAAATTTTTTTTTTTAAATAACACTTTATTACAGCAATATACTATTATATATATACTCATTTAAATTGATTTTCAAAAGAAAATTATTAATTATATTATATTATGTAAAAACTATCACAGAAATTGCGTTTAATATTTAAAAAATTAAATTAAATATTTTGAGTAAATTGCATTCAATGCATTAATAAGGTTTTATTTTAAAATTTACTTTAAAATTAATACCATTCATATTATGTATAATGAATATAATACATAGATTGTTTAACACACATTTTTATACAGATCTTGAATTGTAAATAATGAGGTTCATGCACATTATTTTATTTTAGGTATTTACTTTACTTGTCTAATTTTAAGGTTTACTAAAATAAAAATTAATAAAAATGTTAAACTAAAATACATTAAATTGATATATAGTATAAACTAACATATTTTTTTTATTGTGTTTACAAGAGTATTATAAATAATGATCATTAAAAATAAAATCCACAGCCATTTTTGATCATTAACCCAATTGATACATTGAGTGATAAATGTTCATTGGTATAATTATTATAATATAACAATTTTTGATAGAGAAAATTAAACCTGAATTCTTTCTAATTAAAAATAAAAAAAATGATGAGAAAATTATCGACTAATAAAAATAACTTTGTGCTATTTAAAATTTTATGAAAAACAACAGTAGTTATTAAATGGTCAAACAACATTATTGAGCAGCTATGTCTTAAAAAAAAATTAATTAAAATGTATCAACTTACAAAAGATTATAACACTAATAATAACATATTAATGTTATAGATCTTATCATTAAATTATATTTATATAAGAAAATACAATAACAAATGCATTCATTAAAATTAAATTGTTGTATGGGACTAACAACAATGTTATCTTTATGTAACACTAAATTACACATTATATTACTCTTAGGAACAGAATATTTATCAAAGGAGAAAGATATATAAAGCAAAAGATTAAAAAGGGAAGAAACTAACAAAAATCAATTAGGATAAAATGGTAACACAAAAATAAAGATGTTTCTTCATTACTTTGGAATGTACAGGGTAAAGAGGGTCGTTGAGGGTGGGGACTGTATAAATTTGACGGGTTAAAAATTTATGAAGACTGCATGACAATCGGTCCAATTGAAGGTTCCAATGTAAATGGTGTCACCTGGTAGATGAAACAACGGTTGCACACACGCACTGGCTTTAGATGTCCAAATCTCGGCAGAGGAACAGAGTTGGAACTGCACCGAGAACAGAATACCTGGAACGAAAAACCAATCAATGAATAAAAATATTTATTTTCCTAGTGTCAATCTGCAAGAATGAATTATGAACTTACTTTGCCACAATTTCGACAATGGTGACGTCTTCGGACCACAGTGAAAATAGCTTTACATGACATGCACACAGGAGCCTCATTGTCTGGTACCCAAGGTGGCGGGGTTTCCGATGATGTTGACAATGCATCACCAATCATGGGTTCACCCCTCCACACAATCGCCTCTTCACCGTTTTCAATCATCATTGCCGCTGGATTGTTTATACCAGCCATTACTTCTGTAATTTAAATATAAATGTATAAAATACATATTACATATTTTAAGAATATGTTTTAAAAACAAACCAGTATTCGTTTGACTATCTGGGGTACCACAATTTGAATTAGACATAAGAAACACTGCTTTAAGTATATTCCGTAAGTCTCCAGCAAAATTTGTTTGCAATTGATCAGCTACACCAGATATGCATACAAACAGACGATGTAACAGGTCTTCATCCGATCTAAATGAATAAATTTATGAATGAATTTATATTGATATGAATATGAAAAAGATATTATACAAACTCATAAAACTAAATGTTACATTATTTCTCACCTGAACTTAGCACGAGCTCTTTGTCGACGTAATGAATAATTACAGGAACTGTCAGTTGATGTGCTGTCTGTCACGCTCTCATCACTCTCATCGGCTGACGATGATGAACAACTAGAACAACTCGAACACACTTCTTGTTTTTTGATCCTGTAAAAGGAATATTTTCACAATGAATTGTATGTTCACTGTATCATATTCTAGGTACCAGACATTACTTTTCAGACAAGCAAGAAACTACATACCACAACTTACCAATATTATAATCATATAAATAATTTAAAATGATTACATGATAATTACCTATTCGAAATAAGAACTGTACCGATGGTCTTTGCATACCATTGGAAACATAATTATATTGACAGCCAATATATATTTGACATATACCAATAAATTAAAATTAATTATATGTACTTGGTGATTGGCAAGTGGTGCAATGTGATGTACTTGTTTTATAGGTATATAATATGTAGTGCATGTTTAACAAAGAAACACTCTAATAAATCCTATCCCTACATCTTTCCTCACATACAATACCGAAAACATTTAATCCGAAATTTGTATATAGGTATTGTGTACATAATTGCTATATTACACTTACATGGGTGGTTTAGAACTTCTATTGTTGCAGCTCTGGAAACGACAGATCTGCATGTTAGCTCGTCTGTTATTGTTCACTTTGCGCAGTTCTCGCCAGCTCTTAGAGTACTTGGTTGTGACGGTGTTACAACCACACTGACTGATTTTGTCTTGGTAGTTCATCTCGTTACCCGATAATTTTTTCTTTCTGTGATGACAACACCGGCTGGTTGACTGACATTGGACAACGACCATCGTTCCGGTGGTCACAGATGAACCATTATTGACACATCTCTTATCTTTTTTGCCATCGACCGATGACGACGATGATGATGACAATTTCCAACAGTTCCATTCTTTGCAACAGCACACGTGATGAAACGAACTAGATGGTGGACATTCAGTTTGTGTCGAACTGCTGGACACATTTGGGTAATGCTTTGACGGCAGTAGGGAAGACGAATTGTTCCCATTGGTATCCACACCACAGTTCGCCTTGACCAATATTTCTGTCAGAACTTCTGTGGCTGTTGCTAGACATTCTGTGAGATCAGCATCCGGAATTGAACCAACAGATTCTGGACACTCATCATTGTTAGACGTCACGACGGGTGAGACTGGGCAGCATTTTAATTCATTATTTTGAAGATCACTGGCGTTTGATATGATCGTTGTTCCAAAAGACTTGCCACGGTGTTTGGTCGACGGGTTGTTGTTGATCAAGTCATCCGGCGGTGATGGCGGTGGTGACGAAGTCGGAAATCCTTTCGAACTACAGTGTTCTATAGTGGTACCAGTTGTAGTTGTGGTGTTAGTAGTGACATTATTATCCATTACTAGTTCGGCGGTACTGGACGAAAGGCATTCCGAGTCATCGTCACTAGTTTCTTGAGATCTAAAACAAATAAAAAACCTAAATGTTTATACGTACACGTTAAAATAAAAGATTGCTCTAGGCTGTAGGTGGTAGTAGGAAGAGTTGAATTAGAATTATATTTTATAAGTGTAAGTAGGACTGGGAAAATGATACAGCAGTCTGTAAAGATGGTATTAAACACTTGCCATCAACCCTACTAATAATAGCTTTACAATGTAAAAAAATCAATACGATATAATGCCAAATAAAAATTCAAGTTTAAACTCTGATTTCCAAATAATAGTTGACATTTTGGTTGTTCAATATATTTACAGTAATCTCGAATAGACATAATAACTAAATAAACATTAATTTTGAAATTATTATATTTACAAGTACGAGTTTAACAAAAAAAAAAAAAATATTAGGTAACCAAAACCATCAAACGAAAAAAAGGCAATTAACTACAGTTTAAACTCACGATATCTGTTGATTCTTCACTGTTAATTTCTCGTCAAACTTAACCTCGTCAGATGAACACAGCATCCTTTCCAGGGTTGACAACTCTTTCTCGGACAGGGTCAGAAGGAGTTCTCGGATTTTCATCAATAATGACTAAACAGTACACAATACGTATTACATTATTTAATGTTTACAAGAATATTATTTGTAATAAGTAATATTGGTTTTATTAATACTACTCACTCTAAATGGACGGAACATATCAGACATGTTGGAGGCGTTTTGGTCGAGGGACAGGGGTGACATGTAAGGGTAAAACAGTAGACCGGACACAATGGCCAAACGAGGAATGGTGAACATGAGAGCCGGATCGTAGTCGTCGACCATCTCTTGAGTCAAAAGACCTTTAACAAGCGCTCTGGAATACAAACATAATATATTAAAATATTATAATTTATATTATTGTTATAACGCAATAATTTTAATTATTTTAAAATATAAAATATTTTGGACTTTGAGCAGAAAATGTAAACAAAACACATTAAAAGGACGTCGTAGCTACAAATGTTTAATGAAAAACTTGTATTGGCATTTTTCATTTTTATCAACTTAAAAACATATTATAGAAATACCAAAAAAAAAAAAAACAAGTTATGGCTTATAACATTAACTAATAACCTACGTACCATTTTTTCGATATATTTATTTTTTTAATATTTATAGTAGTTTAAAAAAATAAAAATAAATAGATTTTTTAACAACTCATAAAACGTGTAACGTATGCACATATCAAAATCGGCTACGTAAGGCGCTGGCAATTTTGTTTTTTTTGTAATTTAATTTATATTTGATTTTCTTATGATATTCTCATGTTGATAAAAATAAAAATGCGTAAACATGTTTTTTTTTTTTTTTTTTAAACAAATATCGTGATTACACGACAATAAAAATAGTATTGACACAAAACTATTTTTAAATTACTGAAAAGTACTCTTTTTAAGGAGTTCTATACCTATAGGCATTTTTATAAGGATTTTTAAAAAAATGAAAATCCAACAATTTAAAAATATTTAATTATATTTTAAAACTAATTTTAAAATAGTCATACATCAGTGCTATTTTTTATTGTTGTTATCACGATATTTCTTAAAAATCACATTCACACATTATAATTACAACTACTCTAGTTGTATTCACAGAGTCAAAAATGTATACTAAATATTCAAAATAAGAATATTTTACTGTGCTCGAGCATAGAATTTATTTTCAAAGTGTTTATTTCAAAACCTAAAATGCATAATTGAAAATTGTGAAATTTTAAAATTTTAGAATTTTTTTAAAAAAATCTACGCTTTGGCATAGTAAATATTCTCATCATTCATATTTTGTATAAATTTAGACTCTGCGATATCTAAGAAAGAAGTTGTACTTATAAAACGTGAACGTATTTTAATACCGTTGCATCCTCTTAAAAATGTATTTAAAAATATTTTAAATGGTCTTATGTCAGTTCTAAGTTTATTATTGTGTTATCTTGATATTTATTTAAAAAAACATGAAAACTCTACATCTACAACTCTCTTAATAATTCACTTAAACAAAAGGTGTTTATTAATTGTATTGAAAAAAGAACACTTAAACTGTGATTCCTCGAAGAGAGTTTTTGATAACGAAAATATTATTTGTTTTAAAAAATAATTGTTTTATATTTTTTTATTTTGATATATATATATATATAATATATAATAATTTTAACTCAATTTATAAAATGCTCTTCGAAGAAACAAAGTAAAAGTCATGGTCCTTGTTTTGATGTCAAAACTATGTTTCTGTGATAATTGAGTACTGCTCTGTTCACATAAAATGTAAATTACACGTACGACGTCATCTTAAAGGTGTTTACAGTGAGTTAAAAAATAATTACCCATATATATATATATATATATATATTTTGAGTTTTGATTTTAGAAAATGAAAAAATACTTCACCTAAAGGTATATTTACTTAATATATAAAGTATTTTTGTTTATTAACGAAATTTCAATTTAATGATGATTCACATATAATATAGGAATATAACAAAAATAATATATTTATACATTCAAAAAAATGCCTAAAAGGAAAATTATACTTAGATTTATGAAAACAATTTGTGTATTTTTGCAGGTTAGTATTATGTGCAGAATAAAATACGCAAATTCTATAGGTTGCACAGAACTTACCTCTGGAGGGTTTCCGAGAATAAGACGACCACAAGTTGCTGTAATTCGTACTCGTGGGCGGTCTTGACGGGCACCATGGCGGATACGTAACGCAGCTCGAATTCGGCCAACAAGTGGTCAAACGTACAAAGGGACGATATCAAGCTGCGCAGACATGGTGGCGTTTGGTCACTACAAAGGCTCGCGTCCCTCAACAGGCCTCGGACTTTTTCCAAAGACTTGGTGAGTGCTCGCGCTAAAGGCCTCATGGCCCCGCTTTCGGCTTCCCTGTTCATTATGCTAGACCCCGCTGACAGACACTTGATACAAAATAAAAAAATTCTTAATTTTAATTGATTTTCAAAAATTACTTTTAACTAAAGAAAAACATTATTTATTTATGTAACAACATAATGTTTATAATACAAAAATTAAAATTTAGGTAGGTATTACTACCTACCTATATAGTATACTATTACTAAATAAAAAGAGGACGCCGCCAAATTAACCCATCATTTTTAAGGCGTTCTGTAGGTATAACAACTTTTAAGGAATTTCAAAAATTAAATGAAAATTTAACAATTAAAAAATGTTTAAATACATTTTAAAAATAATCTATAATTATTCCCGTATCCGCACCACTTTTTATTATTGTATGGTATATTCACTATATCTGTTCAAAAACATTTGCGAAAAACAAACAAAATTACATTTAAAAGGTTTTAAAGTTAAAACACCTGTTACAAAATATTTAAAGTTCAACATTTTGGATACAATCTCTTTTATATCTTTCTCTTATTAATTATTATAGAGCACAAATATCGAATGTACAAAAATCCTTTTTTTTTAGTTTTTTAAATCACTTACTTTTTTGCAAATTAATAGTTTGCTATAAAAAAACCTATCCCTATGAGATCGTCTCTAAAATGTTGGTTTCTATAAATTTGAACGTGTTTTAAAATTTAAACTTAAAAATCACTTTTGGTGACTATTATAGCCATTACGTTTGTTTTTCGTGGACATGTTTTTAATACTGAAAATCAATGGCGGTGTGGTGTCTTTATATTCGTTACTATTTTTATCCATAGCAATGTATTGCAATCGAATTATCAATAATGTCGCATTCGAAATTCCAAGATTATATTATTATAACAGCGAAAGAACGATATCGATATACTCATAATTCCGATATTGGAAAAACGTTACCATATCAATATCTATCCACTTGCTTTAAGTACACTATACTACCTACTACCTACTTATATAGGTACCTTATATATATAGGTATATATAAAATAATAAGGAATTTTATGAAATAAAATATGAATAATTTTATGAAATTTTAACAAATATAACGATTATTATTATTATTATTATTATACCATATAATTTTACAAGCTTTACGATGTTTATGACATACAAGAACAATATTAAACGTCAAGTAAAATACTCTCGTTAAAAATGTGTAGCAAATGTGTACTTAGTAAGGTACCTATATTGAACATTTTACATTTATTCAATTACCTAGGTATTTTGTTTTAAACCGAAATCTTCAATTTTTATACACACACACACACATATATATATATATATTTATATATACACTATATAGCCTATTATATAGACTTATTTGATAAAATGTCTATTACTATATATTATGATTTACAACTACGACATTTGTATAATATAATATACAGTATCTGTCAAATATTTCCCATGCACTATATGCAATATGCATCCTTCCTATATATACATTCGATTAGTTTTGATTATTGTCCTCAGCTTTATACATTATTACTGTAAAACGGATTACACAGTGGCGCAACTAACTCTAAAATCTGGGGGGGGGGGCTTTACCCATAATATTGTCCAAAAAAACGTAAATAAGCAAAAAACTTTCAAATCAAAACAATTTTACTCGATAGAGGGGGGCTAAAGCACTCAAAGCCACCCCTTAGTTGCTCTTATGGGATTACATTATAACAAACAATGTATCGGCTAAACCCATTTCGAGACTGTATAACAACTTGAAATTAACTCAATAATAATTGATAGTATTTCTATTTTATTAATATATTGTTCTGATGAAAAAACAAGTACTTATTAGAGTTGTTACAGTCTTGAACTATAGATATTATAAGCACGATTAATATTTCAGTCATATACGAGGCATGTCCAGAAAGTAAGTGTACTAGTGCTCTCACGGACAGAGATTTCCTTCCCCCCCCTAGAGTTGACGATATATTGGTATCACTGTGTCAGTGGCTTCCTTTGTTTTGAATGAGACCAGAACCAAGTCAGTCAAGAAAATACGGACTAATAGATATATCCGAAGTATTTTTTGTCATCTAGTTCAACTATCTAACCTACCCACTCCCCCCCCCCCAAAAAAAAAAGTCGTATAAATTGCGAAAGTATGCAAGTACTTACAAATATTTTCGGAAACCACCGACTCACCCATCACTACATTTCATCGGTTATTCAAATGTGAACCGACAAGAAATATATACGGCCTCGACGTGTAAATAAACTATCCTAGCAGAAGGGGCACACACAACGTCCTTTCCAAATGCCAGAATCAAATTCACTTGATAACACGATGACATAATAATAATTAATTATCGATTAGTATGATATACATATATAGTAAGATCAGTGATCATACGTCTTGTAAAAAATTAAAAATCGATTTATTATTATTTTATAGATATAAATCCTTCAGATTTGCTGGTCGATTGTAATACAACAATATATTATGTCGGCGTGCATTAGACTTTTCCGGGCCAAACAGATTGTGTGTGTGTTTTTTTTTAGTTTGGTTTCCAATTATAAACACGGTGTACCATGGTGACCACCAGTGGGAGTCATATAAACCACAACGTTGTACACCTCTCATCACTCTCAAATTATCGTGGAACAAAACCAGGAATAATATGTAGAGCAGCAATTACACTTCACGAATGCCAGCAAATTACATACCGTTTCTCTATTCGGTTTAAGGTCGCACACTGTATATTATACACGTATTATATAGATATTAGGCACAATATTATTATCATATTATTTTCGGTCCGCCCGACACAATAAACATTTGTGTTACCTAGGTAGGTATATAATATAGACGTTTTTGCGAACGCGTTTACGAAAAATTTTCTTCGCCTTATATATACACTATATTGGTTATACAATATACAATAGTATATTATAACAATAAAATAATAATAATATAGGTAATTACCTCGGCGCCAAACCACAACTGCCCGGCCAGATTATCCTGAATCACGTCGTCAGGGAATTTCACGCGAAAATCCCGGCTGGCACGTTCGCCGGGTATCAGCTCGTCCATGATTTTAATGCAAATCGTTAAGACCTACAAAATATTATAATAATGCATACAAATAACATTCATTAGGTACCTATCTATTTAAGTACATTGAAATCGACAAATTTATTACGTTTATATTAAACTGTATTATTATGATTGCGAGGTCATAACCGGAGCCATAACCGAAAAAAATTTCGAAGGAAGGTCCCAAAACTATTTATTTTTTTCTAATTAACTATAAAAGGAACTCAAATTTCGCTTAGGAGGACGTCGTACCTACAAATGTTTAATGAAAAACTTGTATTAGCATTTTTCATTTATATCAACTTACTAAAAACAAATTATAGCTAATAACATTATCTAGAGCCCGTGCGTATAGCCTTATTTCGATATATTCCTTTTTTTAAATTTATAGTTATTATAGTCACAACTCATAAAACGTGTGAAAATGCATATATAACAAATCGGTTACGTAGGACGCTAGATAAATGTGTTCTTTGTAATTTAATGGGTATTTAATCTTCCAACGATATTCTCACGATGAAAATTAAAAATGCGTAAACATATTTTTTTTTTAAACTAATATCTCGATTACACGATAATAAAAAATGGTATTGATACAAGACTATTTTTAAATTACTTAAAATATATATTTAAATATTATTAGATTGTCGGATTTTCATTTATCTAAAAATGTCTTTAAAATTGCCTACACAAAACCAATACCTTTAAAACCGTGCTTACGACGTACTCTTAACCGACCAATTACAATTACTTCACTTATTGGAAAGGGGATACTCTTGACGAATATCATTAAATAAAACGATTAAACGAATATACATACGAGTATAACCATTACTTTCAAATAAATATTCGGTAACATCAACGGGCGAGTCATTTGTATGCTCGGCAGAGCTCTCTCATAACGCTGAGCATATAGAACACAATTGTCAGGTATATACACTATACAGTATACTGTATGTCATACTGCTTACCAGTATAGGATCTAAGAGTAGAATTTTTTTTTTTTTTTTGGAAGGGGATCAGTTTAAAAAATTGATAAAAATAATCAAAAAAAGGTCAAACCTATGGTATAATACATTACATAAAAACCTCTCATGGCTTTTTCGAGGGGATTTCACCCGTTCCCCCCATAGATCCGCAACTTGCTGCTTACACCAAATACATTATAAAAGGTAGTTTTTCTTTGCGCTTAAATAAGAGGACGCCACACCAATAATTTTCAGTAGTAAAAATATGTCCAAGAAAAACAAAATAAATTACCTCCAAAAGTTAGTGATTTTAGAGTTGAAACACCTATTGTCAAATATATAAAGAACAATATTTCGGAGACAACCTCGTCGGCGTTTTGCAAAATATTAATTAAGTGCTTATTAAAAAAGTTATGTCGTATAGAAAAGTAAAATTAAGATTTTTTGTACATACAATATTGATTTATTATATATATATAGTAGTTATTAAAGTATCGTGAAACACCAATGAGGCAGTCTCCAAAATATTGTCCGTTATACTTATAGGTGTTATTACCTCTAAAACCATTTTAAATTGCCATTTTGCTTGTTTTCGTAAACATGTTTTTGAACAAATATCTTGATTATAATATAACAATATAAATGTTATATAAACATTTATAATGTTGATGAGAATATAGGACCACCTATTTTTAGATTATTTCTGAAATGTATTTTGAAATTTTTTTAATTGTTATACATTTTTATTTTTCAAAAATATTCTTAAAAATTGACTACCTATGCAATTAATATGTCTATATTTCTCCTTAAAAATTAATGGTGTGGCGACCTTTAAGGAAACTTCATAGTAAATCAAAAAATGACCTCCATAAAGTACCAACTAGAACTAATTGGCCATCAAAAACTCTCTTTACCCCAAAATCCGAATTCCGAAAAGTTGCTCTCAGAAAAAAAAAATTGTAAAATCAATGGTTTCTTCGCAATAACGCTCAGAATTTAAATCATTTAGGGATAGTCCCGGCTAATTCCTTCTTATAGTTATGGCCATTCTAATTTAAGAGATACATACTTTGTCCTGACACTGTCGTAGGTGGTTAACGAGGGCGGTGCATCGTTGAGGGTCTTTTTTACCGTCAAAACTGTCCAGTTCCGCCGCGACCGCATTCAGGTCATCATCGGCGAAAAAAAACTGTGCCAACAATGAACGGTCTCCTTTCTAAAAAAAAAAAAAAAACAATAACAATAGTATTTAAAAAAAATTAGTTTCTCATACTTATTTAAAAAAATATATGCACTTATATAGGAGATGGAAGCACTTGGCTGGCTCATCTGATAGGAAAAATATAAATGCTTTGCAGTAACATAAAAATTTCAAATGTTTAGAACCATTATTTTCGAACTACGAGGAAATAATACTATATTTTAATCCGTTCTCTCACCGTATTTCGGTAATTTTTTCATAAGGGTTTGTCGGAAAAAATCATTTGGTACCGAAAAAACAACGTGAACGTCGTTTTAAAACCAAAAAATGTTTATACTAGAAATTATAAAACAAATTTCACTCGTGAATATACAAGAAGTTCGAAGACGGTTGAAAACGAGTAAAAAAATGATTGACCAGGCGAAACGTAAAACGACAATTTATTACTACTATTCGCAATAAAGTGCACAGCGCGACATTTACGTAATATATAATACATTATATATAATTTTTCCCCGTGAAATACCTATAAAATTTAATTATAAATTTTTAAATGTATAAGGTATATGGGTATAGCTGATAGGTACATATGGGTGTAGCCTGGATAATATACTTTTGAATTTTACAACACGCAAAGAAAACCGTTAAATTTTTTTTTAATGTCGCGTCGCGAACAATATATCGAGACTACAATTTATTATATGTATAGGTAGGTATTATAGTTATATAATATTATATACTTAAAAATAATAATATATAATAACGTCGTCTTATTCAATTACTTTCGTAGGTTCGTCATTATAGTTTTTTATTTTTTTTTTCATTTAAACCACTCCTTATATACGATAATGAGAAATGAACGAGCACGTGCGAAATAGTAATATTTTTTTCCCCTTTTTTCCCGTTTATTTATACGAAAACTTTAATTATTAATATTGATATATACCTAATAACATAGTATAGATTACATATTATAGATAATTATAATATGCTTTCTCTTTGATAAAACAAAACACATATTATATCAATGAAATTTCTAAATAAACAGTATAAACGAGTAAACGACACTATATATAATAATAATATATAGCGGAGTATGTGTACAGTGTACCTAATAAAAAAATGATTTCTTCGATAACGGACGACGCGACGGATCGTTGTGTGTATATTAGCCGGCAAAAATACCGCGACACGACTGCAATATTGCAGTCAACAAACGATCGTAATAATATAATATAATACGCGTATGACCAGAGAGCCGTGTAGATAAAATACACGTTTAAAATATTATAATAATAATAATAACTCGTACGATTTCACCGAGTGACGACGTTATAGGTAGATCGTTATACCTGTATATTATTACTTTTAAATAGTAGGTACCTCCTCTCTATACTACGTTTGGGCGTCTCGTCGAAAAAGGGAAAAAACCGCGTGGGTTTACACGACGTATGACGAAGAAAGTACACCGACGGGATAAAAAAAAAAAAAAATAAAAGTAAAGAAAAAAAATATGAAAAAAATAAAAATAAAAATTCTAACCGATTTGTATATATTTGCAACTAGTATGGTATAATATAGTCGAGCGATATGTCCCGGACTCGTCTCCCCGTACAACAACAGCGTGTGTAAAATACTTTCACTTGGCACCTGTTTTTATTCATGGCCATTGGGTGTATATATACTATATAACATAATATTATTAAACTGTACAAGAGAGGTGTAGTATACCTCCTACTACTTCTGCAGCACCGTCGACCGACACTCTCTATAATAATATAACGTTAATAATATAATTCTACCGCGCGTGGATTTTTTTTTTTTTTATTGCCGCGTTGTTTCCCCAGACATGCACACACACATTATTATATATATATATATATATTATACGTCCCACGAACGTCATAATAATATAATATACACGATGCACCGCCGTCTCTGGCCAACCAAAATGAAACAATAATAGGAATTACGTAAAAAATTACGAGCGTCTCGGGCCCAAACTCGAGCGACCGATCGGAACCGTCCGTTTCCACGTTTTATCAGATTCGTGTTAATCCCGTTTATCGCTATTATCGTAGAAAAATAAAATGAAAATTTAAAAACGACAACATAGGTATTATTTTGTATATAATTTTTAATTCCGAAGCGAACGATTTAGGATAATAGCAGTAAGGGAACAACAGCTAAAAAGTGTACGCGGTATATAACAAATATTTTAGTTATGAAACGACTAAAAAAAAAAAAAAAAAAACAGCCTGTGATATTCCTGTTCCTCCTGCTGAAATAAACCTAATAGAGAAAGCAATAGTGAAAAGCAATACACACCAAGAGAGTTGTTGCAAATAAAAAAACCGATTAGAAGCCGGTTTAGGAATTTTATCATCCCTTATTGCTGCTAATGAAGTAACTGTAGAAGAAATTGCTGAAGTGAATAAAACTAGCAACTCTTTCTTTCAAGTATTAGCAGGAAAACCAAAAACTTATAAAAATAATGTATGAAGAAAATAAAGAACCTGTAAATAAGAATATTTTTGTTTGTTAATGACTTATTATGTATATCGGGACATTTTACACCGCAAGTAACATTTTTTTGATCCTTAGATCCGCACGTAATCAAATGACCCTTTAGAGATCTTTCATAACTAAAATATTTGTTACACCGCGTCACCGCGTACATTTTAGCTGTTCCTCCATCATTCGCTTGGAAATTAAAAATTATGTATAAAATAAAAATAAAATAATGTTGTCGTTACTCAAATTTTTCAATCTCGTTTTAAATTTTTTTTTTTTTTTTTTTGATAAGCCATAAAGGTGATTAACACAAATCTGATAAAATGTGGAAACACTTTTAATTTTAAAAAAACCGTTAAATATATCGAACGATTTAAAATTATTTTAAATCAAAATCAAACGACTTTAAACACATTTTAAAAGTAATCTAATAGCTAGTAGTGTTGTGCGTCGGTAACATTTCTTATTATTGTGCGATCACAATATGTCTGTCATAAAAACTCATTTTTTAAAACGAAAACTAAAAGGCATTATATAAAGTGATTTTGAAGCGGCACACGCGAATTTTCGACCTAAAAAAGGTTACTCAAATTACCTCCGATAAAAGTTAAAATATAGAAATCTATAATCGATATTATATATTTTAGTATAGTGGAAATTATTTATATTACTATATAGGTAGGTAGGTAAATAATATTATAGTAGGTACGCTGTGTTTATTACGGAACGATAAATGTGTATTTTGAAAATATGAAAAATTCTTGTTATTCTTTAAATGATATATTTTTCATATAAATTTCAAATTTTTAAAACACTCCTGTTCTGCCACAATACAATTGACTTTTGGTGACATTTTAATGGTTAAATCATCGAATTTGGTTAATTATTTTGTAAACTACGACATAAAGTTATGTACATTTATATTTCGTATATTTACCAAACTGCATTATTTATTTCTTCATAATAACATATCAACACACACATTTAAGAATTAATTTAATCAATTTTCCAATACTCCAAAATATATCGATTATATTATCGGTATTAATAAAATAATGGGATATATCAGTGGGTATGATATATGATAATTTGAGTACCTTTTAGGCGTATTCAAATTTCCTCCCAAACACCCAGGAGGTAATTTGAGTAAAAAAATAAGTCTTCTACCTGAATTAGGAAGGCAATTCGAGTGCGCCCTTAATATATAACCAATAGGTATGCATCAATTCCAATACCTATTATAAAATCTGTAGCTAGATAAAAAACATTTCAGAGTATATAAAAAAAATAGAACTCGCGGGTGCGGCCCGAAGAATAATCGAAAACATTTAAAAGCCCGGTCCGGTCCCCACACATGGTAATGGAAAACTTCACCATGATGAAATGCATCGTGCAAAATTAATTTTATGCATACTAAATCTAATCGTTGGAACCAAAAATGTATCAACTATATAAAATCCGTTTATTTAAATAAAAAAAAAAAAAAATGTAGTATTAGAAATGTTTAAGAGGATGCTATTACCCATTTTACGGTATTAAAATACGTTCACGCTCTATAACTCTAGAACTTCTTTTTTAGTAATCGTAAAGTCGAAATTTATGTACAAAATATGAAAGATGAGAATATTTACTATGCCGCAACGTCGAGTTATTTTAGTTAAATTTTTTTTTTTTAATTTTAAAATTTCACGATTTTCAATCACGGATTTTAGACTTTCAAAAAAAAAAAACATATTGAAAAATACCACACTATGGCATAGTAAATATTCTCATCTTTCATATTTTGTATAAATTTTAACTTTGCGGTTATACAGAGAAAAATTGTAGTTATAGAGCTATAGAGCGTGAACATGATTTTTAACAAATATCGTAATAAGATAACAATAAATAATGGTACTGACACATAACTATTTTTAAATTACTTTTAAAATATAATTAAATATTATTAAATTGTTGCACTAAAATAATATCTAATATATACCTATAATAATATATGTCTGCCTGTCCCCTAAAATACCGTCATATGATAGTCACGGTAAACGATTGGTTTTTAAACAAATAATATGAATTCGAGTTTTTTAGAAATTATATATTTTTTTAATTTCAATTCAAAAGTTGAAAATAAACAACGTATGGATTACTTTTCTTTTATTAATTAATTGATAGTTAATATTAAATGAACATTGGTATTTTTTAACCATATTTACATATATTGTTTTTTTTCTTAAATTGTATTTTATACACTTTTAATTGTTGATGATTTTTTTTAATAATTAAAAATAACACGGAATTCTAACACGCTGGATGTGTGTGTTTTTCTTTATTTGTAATAAGGTATATATAGGTATTCCGGTTATTCAAATTTAAATTTTGAATTTTAGATAAATACTCATCATTATAAAATATCAGAATAATTATAATTACTTATTACGAGAATAAGCAGTTTGAAACTAATTCTTTTTTTATAGTGTTCCTAGTTTAACAGAGTACTATAAATTTACCTACTTAATTTTTGGCATAAGTACCTATTACAAGTATAAATTAAATATTTATTGACCTTAAATTGTGAAATCGCTGCACAGAGTTTCAATGTCTTTATAGGACATATTGAGCATTATATTATAATCGTGTTCAATAAGTTAGTCAATTTGTATTTAACCAAAATCAAAATGAATAGCCAGTAGAATACTGAACTCAAATCATACAGAAAAATGAAAATTTGCTCCCTATCCCATCCAAAATAACACGCCTAAATTCATTTTTAAAATATTTCACATTGTAAATTAAGTGCATTAAATACCTCGTTATTTATTAAGTACCTAAAAAACGTCATATAAAAATGTAAAATGTAAAAAATAATAATGTAATCCTAAACGATTAGGTATGTATATTTTGTACAAAATCGATTTTTAATATCTTTCGATATATTATATGATTGATATGAACAATATATGAATAATATTGCTCAGTGTACACAGTTTATTTATTTTTGCAGTGCACATATATTTATGAAACTATAAATATACGAGTATATAATTTCAAAACTAATTATTCTTATAGCTACGAAGAAACGAAATAAGGCACTGAACACTGGAATATTTTAATGTACACTTTAATTAAACAAATATGAAACATTATGCGAATATAATATGGACATAAAATATAATATATTTTCAACCTCAATATTCGTGTTTTCGTACATAATCAAAACGTAAATTATTGTACAAATATGTTAAGGCTAATTAAATTCCAATTTAATGGAGTGTAGTACCTAAGAATTAAAGTAGTACCTATGAGTAGTTATTATAATTTTTAACTATACGTGTCAATAATAAAATTATAATATTGAAGAATCAATAAAATAAATATATTTTAATTTGTACTCATCAACATGCAAAAAGACCATGTTATAAAAGAAAAAATATATATATGGCTATATTATATAGCTATATATATCTATACCAGAAATGATTTTTTGCACATAACAAACTATATACATAGTCTTGTAAACACTAAATAGTACATTTTTTAACCATTTGAAATTTGAATGCTAAAAAGTGAAACGCGCGTCTCATAAACAATTATACTTACTTTGCAATTATTTTCTAGATCAAAATAAATATATACATATTATAATATAGCTACATTAGTTTCATTTTTTTTTTTTTTCAAACTTTCTACTCTTATTCAACACGAGTATACACACAAATAAATGGTATTAAAAAGTATTTTAAAACGAATTGAAAAACCAATATTTATTTACCTACCCATAAATGAAAATTAAAAAAATACGATCCGGCACAAAAGGCGATATAGGCCCTAATTTCTAATATAATTATATTTATTATAACTGCTGATAATACAAACTCCGGTTCCTTATCAGTTATCAGTATCATCACTGAGAACTGAAAAGTAAATAACATCAACCAATGACGACAAAGTTAATCTGTGTAATTTGTTCCTACATACTCGTAGTTTACTATACTACTACCACCTATTAGTATCACTATTTAACGAATAACTTTTGCATTGAAAAACACTTATCACTATTTATTCGGAAGTTATTATTTCCCGAATAAATATATTCGATGAATCTGGTGAATAGGTGGAAAAGTGAAAAACCAGACCATAACAGAATAAATATACGTTATCATTATACGTATTATATAACGTATATATTATAATATATATGTACACCTGCAGACAATATATTATAATTAAAGACCGGATTTCCATGCACTTATAATATTATTGAATATGCATGCAAATATGTAGGTACTATAAAGGTAAAAATACGTAGGAAAAAATAACGAAATATGCAGTGTAAAATTTAATAATTTTAGCTTATCATTAAATTGAGTATTAGCGTGTTAACCTATAAAAATAAGTTGAAATAATAATATATATTATGTATCTACTAAACAATAAAATATCTATACAATTAACTATAAGAAATCAGATTTGAAATAAAATAAAATATATACATATAAAATTTTTAAATTTTAGCGATAAATAAAATTGTATACCCATAATGTGCAGAAAGATGCGTTTCAATTTAGAATATGGACTAACGCCGGAAATATGCAAAAATATGCATTATAAAATACTGTTATTTATTTATGAAAACTTAATGACATGCATGCGTATTTGATGTAGAAAATGTAGCATCGTGCACTTTATGCAAAATCCGGTCGTCTTCAACAATTATAATATATAGAAAAAATCGACGTGATTATAATATAATCCGCGCACGAAATGTACCTTTATATATATACGTGTATATATATATATATATATACAGTGTTGGGTAGTAACGTAACGAACGTTATTCGTTACTGTAACGTAATTACTTTTTCAAGTAACGTTTTTGTAACTCCGTTATTTAATTTGTGTAGTAACGTAAGAGTAACTACGTTAGTTATTTTAAGTAACTTTGTAAAATAATGCGTTAGTGCGTTACATTTTTAGAAATAAAAATAAAATTAATTCTAATAAATATCGTCTAAAATTTACGAACGCCCCCTGCGAAAAATGGATATTTTGATTTATAATATATTATGATTGATTTTATAATAGGTAACAGGCACAGTAATAGGTAATATGGGCAGGCATTCCATTGAATTTTACAAGATTCAATTATCAGAAAAAAATAAAGATATTTTTGAAATTTTTTTATTTTATTATTTTCATTTTTACATATTTAAAAATGTTTAAAGTAACGAACATTGTAACTATAGTTACTTTTGAATTAAAAAAGTACCTAGTGTAATGCTTTTTCTTTTGTATTTATAGACAACGAAAAAGTAATTTAGTTACCTTTTAATTTTGTTACCTACTAGTAACGTAATTTAGTTACTTTTTAAAAGTACCTTACCCAACACTGTCTATATAATATCGAAATGTAGGCTAAGGCTATAGAACGACTGTCGGCGGAGCTGGGGAGGGACACGTGTTTTTTTTTTTATTTAATTCGCGCGATATTATAATGCGAAATTTTCCGGAAAATCGTTAAAAACGACTTTACCGCGCCGACGGCCGCAGCGTATCTAACGAGAGTAAAAAATATATTATCTTCGAGTAGGTATATTATATAGTTGGCTTGACTGGGCTATATACAGGTACAATGGTACAACAATACCAGTTGCTGAAAAGTGAAATTTTCCCTTGAATGTTTTTTGTGAAATCATTTTATGCCACCGTCCGTTTTGCACGGCGAACGAACATAACATTATATTAGGTATGTATACACAAATATAATAACAATTTAATATTTATATATATTATTATTCATCTCGTGTATTTATTTACGACTATCTATCGTAGTTTTTAATAATGTGTATGTTTATGATTTTTTTTTTTTTCGTATAATTTTTCGTATATATTTCTATAAAACATTTTGTGCGACTGGGCACATTATAGATGTATTTTATCATACAATATTATACAGTTGTAAATAGAATAATACTTTTATAAACATTAGAAAAAAAAAACAAGTAGGTATATAATAATATATACATACTTAATTATATAAAACAAACAACGAATAAATAATGCACGAGGCACATTTACATTAGATACCTATTATAATTATTATTTCATAAACATGTTGAGAAAAATACGGTTTTCTGCGCGATAAAAACGTATAATAATAATATATATATAGGTAGTATAGTGTTATGTCAACAACAATATTTTGAATAATATAAAATCGATTGCGTAAAAAATAATATTAAAATGCGCACAATTAATATCTATATTATTATTATACAATGAACTTGACTGAAAAATATTCGACAATACACCGGCCACATACAAGATAGAATTTAAAACTACCAATCCATATAGATACTACAGATATATAGTAGGTACCTATATGTTACTCGAGAACAGTGGGAACACAATAAAATATAGTTTGCGAAGGTGTATATATTATATATAATATATAGTATTGTGTTACGCATATTGTGTGTAACGTTGTATTACTTTTAAAAATCTACTACCATAAAAATGCATGCATTTTTTTTTTTTTTTTTATAATTTGCGTCATTAGGCGTGCAAATATATTATATTATATATATATACGCACGCAGTGTGTTTCACTCGAATGAGGTAACACGAAATATTACAGACGGATGACCTTAGATCGAAAACGGAATATAATAATAGAGAGATAACCATAACACGCATTTTGGGCCAATTTTAAACCCTTTCTGTGCGCACAACCCCTATTTCTGACACGAGATTATGATAGGTTCGTTTTTTGGTAGTAATTTTTACTTTTGTTAACTTTGGTCCTAAATCCAAAATTGACCAAGTAACAATAACCGTTTGAAAATTTAAATAAAAAAATAAGACCATCACGGATTATAGGTATAATCCATGGTATAATGTTTATCTAATCAATTAGAATAAATAGATTTATTTAATCTACCCACCTATTATTATTATTATAACAAATACCAACTTATAAAAAATGATGAGTACCATCCACGGTTATCTACATCGGTAACCGCCATATAATATAGTTATACATAACATTTCCGGATAAGATACCACCGAAAATGTCAACTGAATAAATAAAATAAAATAAATAAGATACCTGTAACCGAGCCTATTTTTATTCTTATGGCCTATACTTATTAAAATATTAATTTTATAATATATAATTTTACATTCAATTGCAGTTTTTTTCTATGTATTACTTTTCCTACTCAATTAGTCAATATCATTATTGATATTGATTGATCATAACGTTCATAAAGATTAATTAATTATTAGATTAAAAATATATAGGTGGCGGGTGCGATAAAAATATTAACTTAATTTTAAAGGTCAATAAAAAAAATATATAAGTTATCCAAAATTTGTTTTTACAGAATCAAAGTACGTATATAGTACGTATATACCAGGGCATATATACCTATATAATAGAATTGTAATTTCAGCAGATTGCAATTAAATAATGTACTTTTACATTAAATACTATATTTTGTATAATGAAAGCATGTCCTACAGTTTTTCATCACTTTTGAGATTATTGGTGACAGTAAATCTTGTATAGGTACGAGTATAAATTTCTAGAAGAATAGCGACACTGAGAACTATTAGATTTTTCAGCGCAGGGCATTTGAAAACCTCTTCTTTGGAGGAAAAAGTGACATATCACACACAAAATCTGATATGAATATATATATATATATATGTGTGTGTGTGTGTGTGTGTTAATAATATCGATTCAGTAAAGGCCTAATTCTATATATTGGTAATATATTATAGGCATGGGTAATATAAATTTGTATTTCGATCTTGCAAAAATCTATTTTTTTTTTTTTTATTGACATCAAAAATTAGGGAGATTTTATTTCCACTCCAAACTGTGTAGTGTACCTATATAATACTCACTTTTTAAAAATTGATACCTATCTAATAATAAAATAAAACTACCTTAAAATGTATCTACATAATACTATTGATTATATTATATAGTATATAGAATATATAGTATATTATATATAATCAATAATAATACTTACAAATTTTACAAATGAGAACAAAAATCAACGGAAAAGAAACCAAAATTCGAAATATTGTAGACTACATACCTACATACAAACTATTTAGACTGATAATTATAATAATTAATAGGTAATATTAATAATCAATTTTAAATTATACAAAACTATAACAACTATATAACGTATACTTACTATATTTCTTGCTTCAATTAGAATCAGTATCAAAAAATGTAGTCCAACATTTTCATAATAATATGCAAATATAGGAAGTAGTAAATAGCTCGGTAAGTAGGTAATATAAACTGTTTGAACTTTGGTTTTTCAGTGGTTATTTTTCTACCTATACCACATTTTACACCCACAAAATTGTAGATAAATTCTATTATTATCAATTCTAGATTCTGATACACGATAAAAAAAAAGTATCAAGATCACTTATCTACATAACAGCTTTACTGTTTCCGCTATTGAATTAATCTCCCAAGGTTTCCGCTAACATTGTATAGGTATAACAACTTATTTGTATAATTTGTATATTATACTGGTACTTCAAATTAATAATCCCGCACTGACCCTAACACACGATTCGTATTAGGTCAACACGCGTTTTAAATTATAAAATAAAAATAATTGCGATTTATCAATAATTGTTATTTTATTATTATTATTCTTTTTTATCTATATTACGAAATTATTATTGTTATTTAAAAAACGTAAACGTATTCGCTAAATTGCCGAATTATTATAGGAATAATTTAATTGTATTACCAAATACCAGAATTCGATACTTAATTTATTGTTATCAAAATATCATAAAATATAAAACGCTGTGTATATATAGTTACCATTATATAATATAGACAAATGTATATATAGGCATATATTGTAAAAAAATTACATAATATTAAATCGGATAACCTATTATATATAATGGCGTAAATACCATATACACGTTCTATATTACCTATTATTACTAAAAAACAATAATATTCATTAAATTACTTTTTACGAAAGCCATTTGTTTTTAATTAATGTTTGATTTGCAGAACATACTGATAATATATAGTACCTATATATGTACCTATTATTATTTACGATTCTCGTACCTATATAATAGTGGCATGAACGTATAACTATGTATATAGTAATATATTAATCGATGAAAACCTTGTTGAAAATAAAAACAAACAAAAAATACCGGAATTATGATGATTTTTTCACCAATTTTTTAATTAAAATTATTATTATAAAAAATAATTAATTAAATAATTAAAATTATTATCATTATGCATAAAAATGAGCGTTTTTTTTTTTTTTTTTTGTATTTCGTATTTCCATAACATGTGTAATCAGATATTGAACAACTGCAGGATTATCGGTAACCCCGGAACCCACGAAGTGCGTCGAGGCTTGTTGTCACGCAAGCGCAGTTTTCGTTCAGTTTGTACACGTATGTTTTCACACGATTGAACGGGCGAGAACAAGAATTAAACGAAAAAGACATTTAGCAAAATAAATGCATATATGTATATGTATATAATATTATAATGACAGCTGTAAAAAATATGTACACGTAATATACATTATTATACCTACATATACAAAATTTGTATTTGCCATTTATGGAGGAAAAAAAACCATTACGCACATATTATAAATGCGCATTTGCTCCTAAATAGGTACCTATATACTAACATAATAATAATATAATGTTATAATAACAAAACGACTGAAGCACAATAATTAATATTCACTATAATAATATCATAATGGTTAGTTTAGAATAGATAACAATTTAGTTTTTTTTTTTTTTTTTTTTCTGTGCGAAGTAGGAGGTAATCTTGTTTGGTCAGCTAGTTTATATATAAATGTTTTTCTTGAAAAATAATTATTCAAAATACGATAATATTATGAACCGGTGAGGTCAAATAAACTAAATTGCGAACAATGACAGATTAAATACGAGTATAATATACTATATACGTTCAAAGAAAACGCATATTTAACGAACGAATATCGACTAGAATAATAATAATAATTAAACAAACACAGCGCACGTATACCTATAAATTCTAATATTACATTCAGTGTCGAATATTTTATTTTAACAGTCCTCGTCCAATTTTCACAATATTAGTAAGTATTACACAGTAACGTAATGTACCTATACAGAAGTGAACGCTGCGAAGCACTGAAATTTTCGATTTTTTAAGTTTAATAGTTCAATTTATTATTTATCTACAAAATATATACGACTTTGTAAAAAAATATATTTCACGATAAACGTCCTTTCTTTTCAACTTTTTAAGCATTCTTCTTATATACATTAATCAGCAATGTTTTCTCGTATTTTCATTTTCAACTTAATGGTTTTGTAAATAAACAAAATTATCATTATTGCAGGTTTCAGAAGAATCCCCTCATTAACATTTTTCGTCGATGAACTAACAAATATAATATAGTATCCTCAGACCTCAACCCTTGGGGCTACATTCGTAAAAAGAGTAAAGGGTAATACATTTCGGTATACATTTATTACTGAAGAGCAAAAAAAAAAAAAAAAAGAAAAGAAAAGAAAAGAAAAGAAAAGGTCATTCTAAAGCAAGTATCCACCATTCTAACTAAAATAAATGGAAATTTGACTACCAATAGATTTTATCATAAATTGGTTACGCCAAAAGGTTATACGGTGTTTTTCGAAAATATCAGAAAGTATATATTATACGTATACCAGTAACCAGCGTAAACCAGAGTAGTACCTAGTATATTCTTCACTATCGCCCTGAGTATCCCAAAAAAAAAAAATGGTTTCAACATTCAATAATATATAAAGTTACATATCAAACGGGATATGGGGAAAAAATTGGAAAAACGGAAATGAAAACCACGGAAATCGAAAAAAAAAACCATATAAAATTGTTTAATAAATACCTGTATTTTATAATAAAAATATTTGACTTTGATTTTGATTTTGTTTATAAAATATTTTGTAAATAATATGGTAAATAGGTAGTAATAAATTTACAATCTCGTAATGTATAATATAGGTATACGAGTAGACTGCAGCAGTTGAACTTGACGCCTATTTTATTCATGTGGTAGATACTATTAGCTTATATATATATATATATATATATGCACCTATTATATAAGAAGTTTTAAAACCAAAATCATAACTCATATGTTTTTGAAAACATTAATAAAATTATACTCGTATTTTGACATTAGGTACAGTAAAAAATATATGCGAAATTTAAAATAATACTGTACACATATTAACAACTAAGTTGAGAGTCCAATAATTGCAGGTCACTTCTATAGAACATAATAGTTTTTAAAGAAAAAAAAAGTAGACGACTAAAATTGTACATGCTATATTGACTAGACACTAAATATAAACAGAGTAATAGATATAGGAACGAGGATATATAAACTATGATGATGATTATATATTATATTATTATATCATATTATCATAACACGATAAGTATTTGAATTTTATCATTTTTATACTTTAGGTTTTTCGTGTTTTTTTTCCTTGTTTCTTTTTACGGGATTTATCACACTGCACAACCATCAATATTCGTTGTTGGGTAGAGACAATCTCATTATTTCAAAAAATTATTTTTTTAAAAATATACGTGATATTCCCTAGGCATAAATAGCAGAGATAGTGGCTATAAAGAGCCAATTTTTTAAACTCAAAATTATTGTGAACCATACAAAAAGTTGTGAATTATGTAAAACGCGAATTAAATAATATTTTCATGCATATGATAGTATATACCCATCTAAGTTAAATGTATATGATCTATAATAACTTTTCTAAAATTCAATTTAATTATCGATTTTCATTATATTTGAAGTAAATTTAAATGTGTTGTTTGACGATAAAAAGGAGCGGCGCAACGAGCCACCAGTTGCCCATCCTAAGACAAGATGACATTATTTATAGGTTATCAACATTTCAGCTTGTAAGTAACTTACACAACTAATACATAACTTAATCACAACTTTTGTGACTTCTTAAAGATTATGAAAAACTAAAAAACAAAACTAGAGATTAAATATCCAATAACATAATACTCCCGAATACTGTTTTAAAAACGACACGTCGTCTTAATGTCTTAACTAAAATATTTAAAAAAGATATGAAGAATACTACACGTATAAAAATAAAATAAAAAACACGTGGTCACCTCGAAGAAATTATTCGTTTTGTTTAAAAAAAAATGGTTATATTAGGTAACTAACTATTCATTTGGAGTAAATAATACAATTTTTGTCCAAGTTTTAATATATTTTTTAACAATTTACGTGCCCCCCTCTAGTGGCGTATTTTGGGCAATTTTCCGGGGGGTGTCTAAGATATTTGCAAGCGTATAGCAAGAATTTTTTCCGAGAGGAGGCAATTCTTTTTGGCCCTTTCCAGTTGATGAGGAAAAAAAAATCTGATCAGTAGGCCATGAAAGCAGTTTTGCTCGTGGGGTAGTAGGATCCCAGTAAACATTTTTTGTTTCCAACATCGAGGGGCTGTCTCCTGGGTGTTTTTGGATGTCGTTCTAAATCGAGTTCTAAATGTAATTAATATTAGGTACAATAGGGATATATTCGATGGAACATCATGAAATAATCGCGGTCCGGTGGTATTTATTACTGGTGGATATTATGTTTAATTTAAAAGCAATATCTTCTGATAAAAAAAAATGTATAACGCAATATACAAGTATTATAATATCTAGTAAAATACAAACTCGTTGAACATTTCAAATTTACATCTCCTTATTTTTTCGAAATTATGAAGAAATAACTCGTGTTTTATGTGTTCTAAATAAATAAACACTTAAATTGATTGAACATTTGTTTTTTAAAAAAATCGAAAATGTTCTAAAATAATTTTATCGAAAAAAAAATCACAATATCTAAGATTTTCTCATATTATTCCCATCAATAACCTTTCAAAATCATTGACAAAATGTAGATAAATTCATGATTTTTAATTGTACATAGATGCATTTTTGCACTAAAACAACTCAGTTTCTCAGAAAGTGTATTTTCTGAAACGTATTTATAAAAAAAAAAAAAAAATAGCTAAAAGCTGTGTTTTAATAATAATTATTAGACAAAGTTTGGAAGAGTTTTATATCCATTACCTATAATTACTGAAAAGGATATAAAAAAATATTAAAACAAACACTTTTTCAGTTTTATTTAGATATTTATAATAAGATTAGGTAATAATAAATCTGTCATACTAAGATAAGATTTTTAATTTAGGGGTGTCCAAACATGGAGGACACCCACCCCCAAATTACGCCACTGCCTCCCTCAAAAACCGCGTACATTTTTATATTATATTATGTACATTTATACTTTACTACAATATACTATAAAGTAAGTATATAAGTACCTATCATCTAGCTATTATAAGTATGTGCGGGAACTCATATAGGTATTATGTTGTTTTAAACAATAGTAGTTCGACGACAAAGAGACACTCGAAATATATAATGAAACGTATAAAAAACGTATATTATAATGAATTTCACACGTATATTGTATACATTTGACAGTGTATATTATATAATAGTTGATGTAATATTATGGTTTCCGATATTGCCGTCTCACTTCAGTTACACAATGTAATAAATAAACAAATCTCCCTATCGGGGACTATCGTGTTCGGCCCTCATGGTTTACATCCGTTTTCTGATGTACAACACTTTTTTATTTTTCCTTTTGTTTTTTATCTGGATTACAATACGATTGTTATTTTGGAAAACGAGGATATTATAATGAAACGACAATATCCTCATCCTATTGTGAACTTGAACTACGTGCATTGGAAATACAATGGTTAAACACAATAAAAACTGAACGACACTCCATTAATAATCGAGTATAGACACGTAATATTATTATATTATTATGACGCAGATTATATTATATTTTACTTTGCGGATATTTCTTTGTCGTTTCAAAAATGATCTTTTTGCGAATCGCGTAAAAACCTGACTGGCACACTTTTTCCCCCGTTTTTCTTTTCTATCTAATAGCTTTCTCTCGTATTTCGTAAAAGATGTAGGAAACCCGATGTATTCCCATCCCACGAGTTTTGGCACGTTATAGAAATGGATTCTTTATTCCCATTCTATACAGCACAAATGATTAATGAATATTTTTTCATTTATTATTATTCATTAGGTAAGTAACAAACAATAACAAAAACTTTTTTTTTCAAACAAAAATAAAGTCCCAACAAAATAAATATTTCTGAATTCAGCTGTTTCACGTATAATTATAGGTACCTACATGTTGTTTGAACTTGCTACTAAAATAAATATTTAGGCAATAGTAAGTAAAGTAAAGGTACCTAATAATAATGAATAATGATATACGAAACACTGTCGTAGGTTTGCATTATTATTTATACGTTTTCATAATTAATCTTATGACGCAAATACATTTAAATCATGACTAATAAATGTAATTAATTCGTAGAACATAATGTTCAAATATAATATAAATACAGATATAAATAAATACGTTCTATATTACCTAATTACAGTGAGATTATATTTTCAATAGATCCACATAGGTGGTCCTACTGCAGATAAAACTACATTACCCACAATATAACAGTCAACATTTTAAATCATTTTAATGCTTTCGCGTATTTCGTCTTTACCGCAGACCAAGGCTTTTTAGCTGATATTATGGTTACACAACGACGTGTGATTAGACGTCCTCCGTAGATTCTTCCCAAAATCACCAAAAACTCACGTCACTGCAGGTGCTATCTATTTTGTAATATAGTGTCACAGATAATAAAACAGTAGTGTAATAATGTGCCACAAGATGTGGGACACGTATGACGTGAGAAAACTAATATCATCAAAGAACTTTTTTGTCCAGATTCCACCGTCAGTTCATCGCATAAGTAATCAGGCATGTCAGCTATAATTCCATTTTCGCTATCACTACGCATGTTCCCCAGACATGGAAGAAACGATAGGTAACAATATCACGGATGAAAGAGTCTTGGTATCTTAATAATAATATATGTACAGAGGTGAAACACGTCTTGAAGAAACAAAATGATAATGCAAGTGTTTTATTAATAGATATTTTAATTCATAACAATATTACAATAATTTTAAATTAAGCAGGAAATAATTTTTCCATGAATTTTGTCGTTTATTCCATGTCTGGGAACATTTTCTACGCCGTGTTATCTAACTAACATGCCTATTTACTTATGCCATGTATCAGTTAACATCATAGGCCGTCGTGTAACCATAATATCTAAAGCCGTGCTACATGCAGACTAAAATAACTGGGATTCGTCATTCTTCCATTTACAACTATATATAATAAGTACCTGCGTACATCCAAGTAGAATCTTAAAAACGAGATAAACAACTATATAATATTGAATTATTAAATTTTTGAACAATATTCATGTATACTTATATAATATTATTAAATTAGGCAAATATGTCAAATAACATTAAAGTGGTCAACTATACGTCAAGAAAACCACACGCCTATTATATATATATGTCTATAATGCAAATGTAAAAGGCTGAATGTAAAGGGCCGTTGCGGTACAGACAGACGCGAGACTATCGTTTTTTAATGATTTCACCATTAAAAACAATAAAAATTAAATTGTTTGAATATATATATATGTATGTGTTTATATATATATATTAATACCGGAGTGTTTAAGAATGACATCATCATCATCATCACATTATTTAGTGATTACTGAATTCCCCAATTAGGAATTACTCTGAATAAATACTTAATCGCACTCGTTATAAAAAAAAAAAAGAAAAATGTATTGGATCACATACAAACACATTATAATAATTAAATTATATTACCTACTTATATAAAAAAAAAAAAATGCATATTGATCAAAACAATAAAACAACACAATACGCTTATGAATTTTGTTGTGCTGCATTCAAATATATTTTCGTATTACAATAATAATTATCGTATACCCACTTATCAATTGAAGTGTGACAAATTAAATATTATCTGTATTTTTTTTTAGTCATTCGTATATATTTTAATAAACGCATTGTGTAATCGAATTTTTTCATAATCTCTCCAATGATATATAATAGTATTGGAATAAAAAAAAACAATCTAATCTAGGTACATATTATGCTATATTTAATATGTGTTTCATAAATCATATTCATTCCGTCGTAGGTACTTGGCGTAACGAACAAGGACTATAATAATATGGTAAAAGACAGGACGTAGGTCATAACTAGTGTTAGGTACTATCGAATATATATATCGATATGATCGATAGTTTTATTCCAATCGAAAATTCGGTAGTCGAAAAAATATCGGTTAATATCGAAATGTTCGATAGTTTCAAATAATATCAAAAAATGTTTGATAAATAAACTATTCAGTATTTTCGATTATTCGATTAATAAAATTATTCGGCATTTTCGATATTATTCGATAAATATAAAATATATACTAGTATAACTATTCGGTATTTTCAATTATTTGATGAATAAAAAAATGTTTGATATTTTTCTTATTCATTTTAATCAATATAAGGAATTTTTTGATTTTTATTTTTTACAGTTTACACTATTTAGAAGGCATAGGATTTTCAAGTCAGTTATTAGTTTTATACAGAACTATTCGATATTTTCTCTGTAAAACAACCGAGTCGTTTTATACAGAATAGTGATGGGTATTTGGTTTTGGTCTTGCAAAATGCAAGACTGTACTAAAGCTAACAAGACCAAGATAAAAAATTTACTATTAGGTACCTAGAAAGACTGAAATAAAAATCTTATGCAAGGCCACGACTTGACTGCAAGACTCTTGCAAGTCTTGCTTTTAAATAAAATAAAAATGAATAGGTATATTATTTATTATACTTTTTTTCTTGGTATAGGTACACTATTTATAATTCCACACCAAATCTCCAGATTTCTCGTAATGCAATCATTAATATCCTATTGTAATATTTTCGGAAAAGATTATTATCTATGGATTATATAGGGGACATGGATAAACAAATTGCCTACTATTTCTGGAATGTTCGGTGTTATCAACTACATAATTACACAGCTACACACAAAATGGTGGCAAAATGTGTTGTATACTAACATAACATACTAAAAGTCCCTTGATATAGAAATCTAGCGTCTCGCGGTTTTGTCTACCTCCCCCCCCCCAATTGCTTAAAGCCACTGTACATAGGTACACATTAGGGGAGCAAGGAAGGGACATAGCTCTTTCTGGAGAATACCAAAAAAAGTGACTTTTAGTATAAAAGAGTGTATAACACACTTTGACATCAGTCCGAGTCCGATCCTATGGTCACACATGCCCCTACCCTATCTTCTTCCACAGCCAGTTTCGCCTAAAAGGTCGAATATAAGTAGATCTAATTAATTTGTTTTTTTTTTTCAGCTCGTAATATGTAGCTCCCGTGATGTGGCCGAAAAGTACCTCCCGGGAGCTGATTATTATGAGCTGAATAATAATAAATTGATTGGACTGTTTCGGGAAGGTCTAGATAGTGCCCAGCAGGAACGGGAACTTAACGAGTGGCCCCCGGACAGGTATGTGCTGTTAGGGTTTACTCCATTTTAATGTGAACGAAGGAGGGGCAATCACCCCCATTGTCTTCCCTGTATCTGCCCTTGTATACGTATAAATAAATTATTTATCCTTATTTATAAATTTGGTTAAAAAAAAAAAAAAGACTTGCAAGACTGCAAGAATTTACAAGACCGAGACTGAGTTAACGAGATCAAGACCAAGACTGTCATAGCTCGTTCTAACGAGGCATATTTTGCCGCGCGGCTTCGGGTGGCCTGATTATGAATACATAAAATATAGTTTCTGTGGCTTTTCGAAGCCGCGCGGCATTATTTTCCGATCGGGCAAGGAAGCGGTCTAGATCAAAGAAAAGCCGCGCGGCTTTGGGCGGCCTCGTGCCGCGCGGCATTTGATGCTCCGTGTGGACGGGTCTCAGCAATGCCACGCGGCTTGTTCAATGAACAAATTTTGAGGTGTCCATATTTTTATACATATTATTATTATTATTAAATTTAATTGTTTTTATGCCGCGTCAAAAAGCCGCGTACGTGTGGACACGAAAAGCCGCGTGGCACGAGGCCTCCCAAAGCCCAAAGCCGCGCGGCAAAACATGCCTCGTCTGGACGCGCCTTTAAAAGAGAAGAACATGTAATTTTGCCATTAATTAATTTAGAAAGGAAGAATATGTCAGCTTTTTTTCGACGAATAGATAATTGACTGAGATTAAGGATATTTTGAGTATAAATTATATTATAGTTGTTTTCGTTATTTAAATTTTTTTTAAAACAAATGAAACGCAAAAATCTTTTTTGTATCCTTACGAATTTTTGAATATAGCACGTCGAGAATGGGCACCATACGATAGACCCATATTCCAATATTGAACGGACCAGGGAACAATATATAGGGTGTTTAGACAATAAGTATCAGTAAAAGATGAAGTAGATCTAATTAAGAATCCTAAGGTTTTTAGAGCTTTTAAACAAATTTGATCAATGTGAGTAGAAAATAAAAGGTCAGATTGGAATGTAATACCGAGATCACCAATAATAGTGACATTAGGTAATAGAATATTATATTAATTGAATAATTAAAATTGATTTTATTTTTCGCACGACAAAACGAAATTTTTGAATATTTAGAGGACATTGAGCTTTAATTTATTTACGATACACCAATCAATAAGTCTATTAAGGTTTTCTTGAAGAGTAAAACAATCATTTACACAGGATATAATATGATAAAGTTTAAGGTCATCAGCAAAGAGTTTAAATTGACAAGATTTAAAACATGAACCGATATCGAATAAGAATACTAAAAACAACCACGGGGATAAATGTCCACCTTGTGGGACACCAGAAGTTACATTGCATTTATATGATAAAAAACCATTAACTTTAACTTGTTGGTGACGATTAACTAAATAGGATTCAAACCATTTTAATGAGTTACCAAAAAAACCAATTTGTTTTAACTTAAGTATGAGAATTCCATGGTTTACAGAATCAAATGCTTTACAAAAGTCCGTATAAATGACGTCGACCTGTAGACCTTTTTCAATTGGTTTATAACTCATAATAAGTATAGATATATTATATTGCCAAGAGACTTGCAATGCCCGACTATACATATAGCACAAAAACAAAGTTCTTATATATCTATTAAATGAACTGCAGGCTGAACTGTTTTTTTTTTGTCTTAAATAAACGATTTTGTATAGGTATATATATGCCTGCAGGGTTGTCTAAATCATTAATTATATATCAGTTCGTGTAAACATGGTAAATTTATATTCCCTAAACTTATGACGAGTTGCCACTCGACCTTTGCCTATACTGCCTACGTGAAACCGCCTATTTGTTTCTTTACTCGCGATAGGCTACTTCAAAAATGCTCATCAAGTTTTACAACAGTATTTTTCAACGGGATAAAAGACACAATATGTATACAAGCATATATTTTAATTTATATATAGATACTATAAATTTTAATGAGTCTTCCTCCCGAACAAGAATATTACGGGTGGACAACCTTGGTTTTAATTTTATACCATAAGATTAAAATTTATAATATATTACATCTCGATTTATATAAATTTTTACCCAACGGATTTTATTTTTTAAACCTGCTATGTAATAATAAATTGCCAAACAAAATGGAAATGCATTCTATTTAAATTTTAAAAATATATATTAACCAAGAATTTACTTAAAACATAGACGCGAACAACCTTCGCTATTTCCCGCGTGTCAAGACGCATGTGTACCTAGATATTATATATTGTATATACCTACTATAGTAGGTATATTACGTATATTATGTTACTACAGATTGTATATTAGACTACATTCAACTTCAGAGTAACCTTGGTTGTATATAGTATGTATATTGTATACAGTATACACACATAACTGAAGATTTATAACCTAGTACTATAAATAATAGGTATTTGTTCAGAAATATGAAAAAATGTAAAAATTAATAATTATACTAATCGATACAACATTTGTACTTGCATACAAAAAATAGGTAATTAATTTCGTAGATATCAATTTAAGTTAAAATAATAATAATAATACCTCTCAAATCAACATATTATATGGATAAAACAAAATTAATAGTACGAGCAAACGGACACTTGTGGGCTCGCTTGTGGGTATATAGTACGTGTTATTATGTACTTTTATTAAAATTAGTATACCCATTCAGTATTTTCAAAGTACCCAAGACCTATTTCGATACATTTTATAAGATCTATAACAATTATTATGATTTATTTATAAAATAATATTTGACATTCTTTTAATGGGATTTTTCTTCCGTCTATTATCTCATCATGTCAATTTGTGTTTTCAAAATTGGGACAGATTGTGACCCTAAACAAATATTAGTTTTAAAAAAACAACGAAGTAATAATTTCGCCTACTAGTCATTATTAAATAAAATACGTAGGTATCTACCTAAGCATATACATATATATATATATATTATACATATAGGTTAGTTGTATGTAGGCATTAGGAGTATTTAGCGATTATTAGGCATGATAATTGTAAAATATTTAATTTGATTCAACAGCTATATCGAAAAATACGACGCAATATGTTCTGGTACACCTGCAATAATCAACATTGAAAGTTAATTAATAAAAAATTACGTTTTTAAATTGTCACGATTCTTCTGGTAACGATATATATATATTCTCGGGTAGTTAAGGTCTAATTATTAAATATGTCACATTGAAACAAAGTAAAATCAGGGGTAAAATCATATTCCTTTGATTTGTTGTGTTTTTCTTCTATTTCGTTGTGTATTATAGAGTCATTGCACCTATATATTACCCTCACAATGACGTGAAAAAAATATAAGGTCATTTCCTTGCAAAAAAAAAAAAAAATGTTTTACCTAACGGTTTTAATTGGCTTTTGATTCAAATATATTGATTTGATCAAGGATGTATCGTTTCTGTTGTTCGTTGTCCTTGTATGGTAATCAATTTATGCATTTAAACAAGTCTAAATAAAAATAACGATATACATGATGTTTATGGCTATTATCTAACGTTTTCTAAAATGTCCAAATCGGGGAACGAATTACTCCCGAAATCGCCAAATCACACCACATAATGGAAATTAAATAAGAAACGTAAGTATAATTACATAATATTTATAAGTAATTATTTTAACTACTATAGTACCTATCTATAAATAATTAGGTATTATGCTTGTTATCACGCTACAAATATTGAATGCCTACGGGAAAAAAATGTCCGCACTTTCTAACCGTTCAACCGAGTATACTCGGTATATATCAGCTATAATCCTAAAAAATATAATACGAAAATAATAGATTACCTATAATTAACATTTAAATGATACCACAAAACTTTAATTTTTAATATGGGTGTCTATAGGTATAGGCAGTAGTGTGATGAAGGGATATTTGAGAGAATGATCTTTTTGTTGATCTCTGGATATTTTTGGGGTGGATGGATATTAAACCAGTTTTATTAGAAAGCGAACGTTTAATCATAGATAGTTATATACATCTTTAACTTCTAATCAAAACAAAAAAAAATATTTTCCCCACTATAGTCATCGTAAATACAGCCCTTTTTTGGCTGGAGGTGCCTCAAAATGTGTTTGGCCTCATAGGTGAAAAAAGTTCACCACGGCACTAGGTAATAAGTAACTAAACTGCAAATGTTGACAAACTACATTCAACCTATTTCGTCACTTTAATTTTCCTAAAAAATTTAATTTAATTAAAATATAATTTGTACTCGCAAAAAACAATGAAATCTGAAATAAAAACCCTATTAAAATTTTTTAAGCTATTTTATATACTTTAGTTAGCTTTATTTTAAATCGAAAACAAATCATTTTCATTCAATACCTCAAAAGGTTAAAGCCAAGTTAAAACTGTCATTGATTTTTGACAGTTGAAAATAGTCATAATAATTTATGTAGAAGACCGCGAGTTGTCCTTGAGTAAACGCACTTTTGTTATGATGATTATCTCACATCAATGATTAAAGATAGCGTGGAATGATACTTAATAAAAACTACCATATAAAACACGGTACACTTACCAACATTTTACACATTTAACGTATTTTTTTTTTTAATTAGATACCTATGTGTATAATTTTAGTTTAACAAATCAAATATTTATATTTGTGTCAAATGTCAATCAATAATTATCTGGATAATTATTACCTAATATAAATATTATATTTTTCATACCTAATATATACCAATACCAGGGCCAACTCAAGGGCACTATCTGTGGAAATGGAATTGTTGTTTACACTTTTATGTTTTTAAAACCATTTAAAACAACAGACAGATCCAGGGATTTGTCAAAGGGGGGGGGCTGTAACTAAAATTTAAATATATATATACCTATGTATCATAAATTAACATTTACCTACCATTTTAAAAAATAATATCTTTATAGGTAATATCTATAATATGTACCTACCTAATAATCGAGCTAATAATAATCTTAAGTCTGGGGGGCCGTGACCATGGGACCCCCTGGAGCTGCCACTGGATAACACTAGTTTAATTAAAGGAAATTATTAATCTGGTTATCAATTGAACTAAAAGAAAATTTTAATTAAAAAAAAACAAATGGTAAGACTAATCTACCAACATAAAAATTAATTTAGGATACTTACACAAATAGAAAATTCCTGAATTAAACCAGATATACCTAAATAAGTAGATACCCATATCTAATATAAAGTTAATATTTTCGTTAAAATTTTAGGAAGTCATTTTTACACATAGCCACATAGATAATACAAGAGGTAACTAGCTACTAACTAAGGGAAAATTTTACTCCACATTTTAGTAAAAATATTTAAATAAATTCTGAAATACCTACCCAGGTATATAAAACCATCAATAAAAATATCTACTTACTATATAAATAATTTTAAACAAATACCGAGCTAAATAGGTACATAGACATAATATATTTTATTGAACTAATACTAAATTAAATTATTATAACATAAATAAACAATAATAGTCAAGATAATAGTTAACATAGGTATAAAAATAAATAGTTTCAAGCCAAGATACCTACTTAAAAACTCCTGGGGTTTCAAAGTATCATTTCATTAAAATGTTAGGTAAGTCAGGTACTAATTAATTGTTATTTAATTGTTTTAAGAAATCAAAGATAAATACAAATTTAAAGTGCATATCTACACCAAGTACCTATACACAAAAGTAGGTACCTCGGTAGGTACACATCCATAGGTATCTAGCTAGTAAGTCAAATATATTTTCAGAATTCTAGTTATCTTAAAAGAAAATATTTTTATGTGGTAACTATTTTCACATTTGTAATATAAAATAGAATAAATAGGTATACCTATTATGAGTTATAACTCATAGAAATCTACCGCAGCCCACAATTCATTCATAATATTTAGTTAACAAGTCAAGTAATACGTTTTCACTACCTATATATCCTGATAGGTATCTAAATATTCAGAATGAATAGGTAGGTAAATCCCCTTTATTTTACAGTAATAACAATAAATAATATTAATATAATAAATAATACTAAATAATACATACCTAAGTAGAAAAGGAAAACTTTAATCAGGTACTTAATATTTTATTATTTTTCTACAGTTCATATAACCCTTAAACAAGCATAGGTACCTACTTATTTAAAATTTACCTGGATCCAATTTTAAAAAAGACACCAAAATAATACAGTTTTTAAGTCACATTGGAAAATTACATAAATAATTTAAAAGTAAAGGCCAAAAATATAGAGTAAAAATATCACAACAACTCATAACTTATTAATTATTTATTTGGAACACACATAACTGACCCGTTTAGATAACAACACCAGTAAAAACTTTATGGAACCGATTAAAAAAAAAAAAAACAACAATAGAATTAGATACCTACTTACCGGGTAAAACTAGTTTTCGATAATCAAAATTCAAATAAATTTATCAGGTGTACCCTAGTTCAGTAGTTTCTAATAAACCTGTACCTACCTACTTCATTAATTATGCATTTAATAGAACTTCAGTAGAGTTTGTACCAATTAGAATCACTGAATGAGTCATTCAATAAATAATTGTTCCAAATAGACAAGGCTGTTGAGTCGGTAATGACCAGAACGATATAAGATTTTCTGTCAACTATATGGTCACAGGGTAATCGACTTCTGTGCGTAACCTTCGCTCTTCTAATTCTGTGAGGACCTAACGAAAAACATCAAGTGTACATGAAAAACCAATGGATAAGTGTTTATGAAAATTACATTTAAGCTGGATCAAATACCGATAGTGTCTGTCAAACTGGAAGCCCCAGAAAGGCCACGTACGATACCTACATCTATAGATACAGAGGGGCATCGTAACATCCACAACGACATTAACGACCACTATGGTTGACCCAATTAACTGATTAACGGGCGTCTGTGAACGATATTATGAAAACTCTACCGCACAACCGTTGGCTGTTAGCCGTACATGAGGATATCGGATATTGGAATAGTAAGTAATACCATTGACTACATATATATATATATTTATGTATTATTAGGTATAGTACACATAACCAATGATGGTAATGTCTACTAGGTGCCAATATAATACAGGTAGGTATATATTAATATAATATTATAATTATGGGCGAACGTTGGTGTAATATCTAGGCAAGACTACTCACTTTTGGCTTGTAAAACCATTTCCGGAGAGACTCCATTTCCTGGACTACGATTTCGGAGGGGGGACGGCGCGTAAAACGGCGGACGAGTATCGCTACCTGTTCGACCCTGTCAAATAACCGCCGGCTGAGACGACCGCGACGACCTGTTCCGAGACATTTCGGGCGTATCGTACGGGCACATGGACGGACGCGCGAACGGTTTTGTGCGGACCGTGGGCGCGCGGAGACGGCGGCGAGACGGGTTTCCCGTGACCGGACGCGTACGGCGGCGATACGGAGTCGACGGAGGATACGACTGTACCGCGCAAAGTCGCGTTATCAAACGCACGTTTCCGTTTTGTTTTGCTCACTATATCCCCGGATGACAATGTAAAACGGGGGGGGGGAGGAGAGGTGAGGGAACGGACGGAAGAAAACTAAAATAAACTATACACACACAAACTGTGCACGATACGATCGACGAAGGCGTATGATATTATTATAATGTACGATGAAAAAACGTGTAGGTATATCAATAATAATAATAATAATAATGAAAATTTTTAACACAGAGTACTGTTACCGCACACGGCACGAGACGTACAGACGACGCAAGCGCGATCGCGGACCGATACGCTACTGAACACTCGTGAACCGTACACGGTCGTACACACCACGACGGTCGACGGACGACGACGACGACGACGACGACGATGACGACGAGTGGCCGCGGCCGTGACGTACGTGGGCCGGGTCGGAGGGGAGGTGTAATGCGCCGCCCCGTGAATAAAAAAAAAAAAATACGGACGCACGGTCAGTGATGTACGCGGACGCGATAACGACGACCCGTCACCGTCGTTATCACGAATATAATATTCCCATGTTTGCGTTTTTGTTTCGTTATTTTTTCGCGTTTCTCCCGTTGGCCCTACTGGACCGCGGCGGCGGCGCCGCCGTTGCAGCATTGCTGCTCGGTCTCGCGATCACTAGATGCCGCGCTTTCACCGCCGCCGCGTACGCCCACGCGCCGCGTAATTTATTTAAAGGGGCTAAAGGGGAGTTACGGAGTGGTCCGTCCGCACCGCACCGTAATAATATAATAATATATGTATATATTATGCGCACGACCTAAATAATCATATTCGAATATTATATTGTTATGACGATGACGTTTTTTATGAATATTTAACGTCTATAATATTATAATAAATATATATTGACGCAGTGGTGTGGCGATGGGGATTTTTTAGGGCAACCGCCCCGAGTAAAATTCACAGGTGAGTGGATGGGAGTTACGAATATATAATATAAACTATAGGTATTTTAATGAGTACAATTTATTAAGGACTGTAATATAGACAATTCCATAATCACACGTTGTAACGGTATAAGTGTATGGCCTGTAGTTGTGTGTGTGTATTACAGCTGTTGTAAAAATGAATATGCCATTTTTAATCGCACAACGTGTCGTTACGTCTTCGGTACACATATACGAATAAACTATTACGACATTATTAAAGTCAGGGGTACGACGCGAGCTTCAAAAATCCTTTGTTCTCGTGAATCGCGTTTTGATGACCTTAAATGTACGCGTATCTAGCTAACCGGGGATCTAGGCGAACGTCACCCAACAATTTTTCCGAAAAGAATCATATGTTTTGCGATTTATCAGAACAAACGTACGCAAAAAACGCAGAATTCATATTAAAGACAACGCGTAGTCTCTGCAGTAAGACACGTGCCAACTATTGCCTCAATTCCGGTGGAAAAAATCGCTCTTGCAAAGCCACAATATTATCAATAATAATAGATACATAGGCGATCGTGTAGATAATGCGTACTTACCGTGTAAACATTTCTTACCCGGTTTTTACATTTTGATATTTGATTAGAATTTTTTATGCATGTATATTGTATACAATTTTAAAGGAAAACTGCCCTCCGTAAATGTTGGAAAATTGTTGTAAATAATAAATTATTTTTAGTACAGACAGAAGATTGCTTTTTTAACTTAAAATATTTAAGCAATGGTAATATTGTATTCAGTTAATTATATTCTTTTAAAAAATTTTAGGTACTTCTGTTTTATTTTATTTGTTTGTTAATTCTCAAGAATAATTATAAAAATATACCTAATATGAGTTACGATGTAATATAATTATAAAATAAAAACTGTATCATAATAATTATTAATGTATTATTATAATAATATTATTTATACTCTGTTATCACTTATTATTTATTTGATAATTAATTTTATTAATCTGTGTTAATATTGTGGCTCTACAATCCACCGAAATTGAGGCATTAGTTGGCACATCTGTAAGACTAAACTTTTTTGTGATGGCCGGACGTGTAGCGAGAGGTCCTATGATCATAACGTATGTTCTGTGGTGGTACTCTATATATTCGAATCTAAGTGATAATTTATTATGCGATCCTAACGAACATATGCCATACCACAGAAACGTAGCATGTAGTCTGCGTATGAATATGTTGTCAAAACTATAAACTAGGCGGCGTTTTAATCGCATAGATTCCCCACCTTGATATTTACCGTAACAATTTGTCTGCACATATTAATCCGTCGTTTCCAGTCCATACTCCATACTATCTTAGTTCGTGGTTGAACATCTTTATTCAAAATAAATAGTAGATAACAATAATAATTATGATAAGTGGACCGAGTGACGTAGGCATCATGCGCAGAACTCATTTGCTGGCATATTATGTTATTTCGTTATGGTTAAACCAATATATAAAACTAAACCCAGACATGAGTTAGTTATTTAATTTAAAATTATTATCACAGATAAAATTTTATCTGTATTATTGATCTAAGGATAACACCGAACAGTACTTGGACTACCTTGGACCCAGTGTTCCCGTCTCGTATACCCCGTACACTAGTAGTAATTAGTTTTTTTTTTTTAAATAAAGTGTATACAGTTGAATAATATTAATATAGGCAACTATAAAATATTTTACGCTCCGAACCACTTAATTGTTTTTAAGTATAAAAGACAAAAGTATATTATAATTGTTAATTTTTATTTATCAATATACCTAACCATTAATACTTCCAATTTTGGATTACATAATCATCAATTGTATTTATGTATTATATATTATACATTTATACCTATAATATGTGAAGTCATTTTGTGGATATATTTTTGAATTTACACTTATCATTATTGGAATATATGTGTTTTAGTGACCACACTAAAAATTTTTTTCTAAATTATGAAGAAATAACCAGTTCTTTTAGCCTTTAGTTTTTTTTAGTTTTAGGTTTAGTGTTTTTTAGTTATTTAAATACTTTTATTCGATCACTATACAAGTCTGTTATTCAGTAGATATAATTAAGAAAATTAACATAATAACAAACTAAATGATTTTTTAGTTATGAGGATTTAATATCGTTTAATATCTGGTTTAATAGAATATAAATAATATGTATAAATATAATAATAATAATAAATATAATAATATAAATAATAAGGCGAAATCGTTGCACCTTATTGCACTCTCCCCTCGATATTCATTTAATCACATATAGTATCCCATTTATTTTGACGTATCATTATATTATACATATGATTAGATTTTTTTGAATTCTACGCATGTTAACCGTAATAATAAGAGTGGCGTTACTTGTATAAATTACGGAGTTTAAATTAATTCACATAAACGTGAAATATATGTTATACATACATTTATGTCATTCATGATACCTATATTAAGTAGAAAGAAGGAGTAATATTCCCTTGATGAAACAAACATCTCAAATCTGTGTATAAAATAAATATAGTAAAGTTGTGGATCATAACTTGTGACTTATAATTATAAGTATATAGTGCGCTCATCATGGAAAGATAAGAATGGCTTTTCTGTGTTAAAAGGTTACAGTGGAGTGCTCAGAATTTCGAAATAGGGGTGGGGGATATTTTCCCAAAAATTGATAAATCGTTATATAAAATAAAAGATCGTTTGTGTAATTTTGATTATGAATTCAATGCAATTCAATAATTGTTGATTTGCCGTATTGTTTTCTGCGTTCATTCATACACAATTATAATTTATTGTAGGTACTTAGGAATGTAGTAAAATTAATCTATATTTAAGTAATTTTATTATATTACATTATAAAACGAAATAATATTATTTTATTCATGTTAAAATCCATAGAAAAAAAGATACACTTCGTTTGTCGGGTGTCAGTAGGGGTGGAAGCACTTCGTTTAGTGCATTACATAAAACGATTCTGAGCGGAGCTTCGGTGCTAATATACATAAATCTCGATTTCACAAAATCGTCGGCTGCTGATCGTGATTATATCGTCTCCGGGTAGAAGTTGCAAAAACAAAGAAGACCTTGTGTGGTGGGAAATAGGAAAGACCGCAGAATTCGAATACAAAAAGGTGCAAGACGTAAACCAACACTTAATATAGTGCAGAATGACAAACGCAAAATGCGAGAAGAGTGATCTTTCCAGGGAATCAAATGACAAGGTTCTTAAACTGATTAACTTTTGGCTAAAAAAAGGAATATGACACTGCTGACCGACACGAAGAAGAACGAAATCGTATTTTGGTCGTTTTTACATCATTTTCTGGTAGTTTTTCCTACCGCGTTTATTGGAAACTCCAAAAAATGGCCTCTTTAAAGTACAAACTAGATGACATTTTCAGTAGCTTCAAATACTTCTGTTATACCAGATTTTAATATTATAAGTATAAAAGACATTGCTTGCTTTGCTTTACTTCTCTAAAGTGGTATCAGCTTATATTTCTTTCTTTTTCTCTGATACCTCAAACTGATACATATAGGTACACATTAGTCAATTAGTGGACCAAAAACAATAACTATGGATTTTAGGCTATAATTTATAGAAAATAACATATTGTAGTGGTGAAACTTGCTGTAAATTTATATGATTATATGATTACCCCCACCCCCCCCCCAAAAAAAATATAAAAAAAGGAGTTGTAAATACGCCACTGTACCTAATATTATATGATATTAATACAGGATAACGTAAAACAGGATGAACATGAACTTAGGATGGTTTACACGACGATATTTTCCCGTACACCGTATATGGAAATTTTATCGAATAGAACAGAGTGACAGTGAGTATTATATTATTAAGCTGTTCACACCGACTACCGAGTACATGCGGTAAAAATCACGTATTCGTGAATTTTTTTTTTATTCGTTTACCAACCGCATGAACTTGTCAGTTGTCACTACGATTCGATAAATCTTGAATGCATTTTACCGAATACATAATGCAGTAGCGCTTATCTTTATATTGTGTCGTTCACATGAACAAACATTTCCAACGATCTCGAACTGATGAAAATTAAAAAACATTATTTCATAGTAGTCCGTCGTGTTGTGAGTCTGTTGCTTGTTGTAAACAGCTCTTGTCGAGATGGGCGACGAATTCTCGATATCAATCCGAATTATTTATCTCATTAACTGAAAAACGAAAAAATATTTTGTGGAATAAGTCATTGGGTAATTATAAAAATAAAATTGTGACCCATCCTGTACAGTAGAGGATATAGGTACCTACCCAGTGTCTTAGTTGTACCAAACGTTGCTTGTGCACCCGTTTATACCAATAAAAAAAATAATCGGAACTGGTGGATCCATGATGTGACGACTGTGTGCCCAGTGGCATTATGCCGTGGCTCAAAAAAACCGCACCTATACGTGAAACATCGAATCGAATAGTCTAAGTCGACGTGTAAAATGCCGTCTCGTATTCGATAAAACCGTATAATTATACGTGAAAAAATCGAATCGAATCGAATAGACGCAGTCGCGTGATTTCGGGGGGGGGAGTCTGTCGTCTGCTTATATTTGTTGACAAGGGGAGTGGGTGGTTAAAACCGTTCTGACGACAGCAATAATAAAATAAATAAATAAAATATATGCACATAATTTTGTAGGTACTTATTTTTATCAAAATATGTAACAAAATTCATATAAAATTCGGAAATTTTTATTTTATTTTTTTAATAAAGGGGAGGTTGTGGGACATATGCTGACGTAATTAAGTAGGGGGGAGTCAGACATTTGCTGAAAATTACTGACAAGTGGGAGAAGGCGGTCTATAAAGTCTAAAAATGTGCTAACGTATAATACTTGAACGCCCCCTAATAATAGGCCTTCCATTAATGCTCCAATGTGCCTGCGTAACTTATATAGTTATATATTACATATTATGTAGTCATATATGATATGAATATTAATTTTAAAATGTATTTTTTTTAAGTAATATGTTAATAGTATTTTTTTTTTAAATGTTCTTCAAAACGGCCCGGTAAAATGTTAAAATTAGCCTGCCTAAAAACTCGCACACCTGGAAAAAAAACTGAAATTACGCCCCTGAATAGACACGTCATGTAAACAAGGCCTTAATGCTGACACAATTTTAGATTCTGGGCCGATATCAGTGGCGGATCTATAACGAGCACTACGTGGCGTATGGACGATTTACGACTGGGCTCACGTTCAAAAAGTGCCCCTGGGCTCCCGCTCGTAAAATAAATTTTAATGATCAGTATTAACGTAATTTTCTAAGGGATTGCAAGTATGTTTTTTTGGTGCATCAAATTTTAAAATTTTTGTTTGAATTATATTATTAAATTATAAAAAAAATAAAAAATACATGTTAAATTAGAGTATGAAATTAATTTATATGTATCCGTCTATTTCTCGTAATAAACACTAAACTAATTTAGCTACATATTTTTAGCCAGGAATAAAGATGTACACAATTATTGAAGGAAAGGAGGTTCAGACTTTAATTTTTAACTCAAATTAATTGAATAATTATAATAATAATAAGGTATAAACCCACACTGCAGAGATATTTTTTTTATATAGGTGATTATTTTAATGTAATCATCTCATCTCATTAACAATTTGAAATACTTAATTAATTATTATTATAATTATATATATATATATATGTGTGTGTGTGTGTGTATGTGTGTGTGTGTGTGTGTATGTGTGATCACGGTTGACCTCTACGCCAAGGAAACTATTGTTTTAATAGGTATTTGATTTGTATAATATGTACCAGGTGTCCAGGTACCTATTTAATACATAAAGATTTTTTAAAAAAATATTCTGCGTAAGTTAAATATAGGTTTCTATTTAAATAAAAAAAGATGAATATGATCTATAAATGAAATTTTATTTATTCATAAAAGAAAATAGAATACTATAATATTATACCTACTTAAAATAAATATTTATGAACATGAAGTGTTAATGGGGTCAACATGCTATGTGTAGTATATATTATATATAACTTTGTTATACTCGTATTATTATATTTAAATATAATATATATATAGGCAACTACATAATAAACACGTAATTAATAATATATTATTATTTTATCATATGCCTTGAAATTATATCAATAAAATTAAAAGCTTATTCTTCTCCTCCGCCTTCTCTTCCAACCAAAATAATTTTAATAAATATAGCTTTATATTATATCTATACACTGTATATATACTTTTAAGAAAAGTAGAGGAAGGTTAGATCAATGTCTAAAAAATCTCATTTGTAAGCATACAGGAAAGACAGTAGATAAATTCGTACCTAGGGAAACGAAATCTGAAATATAAGTACCTCTGACAATAATGTTTTTTTTTGCTATTTTTTTTTTTATGTACATTGTATTTACACTTTTTCGCGTAGAAGTCTAGTAAGCTTTTTCGGGTAAAGAGCTTTCTGACATTTTAGTTGGTAGTTTAGAGAAATTATTTTTTATTTCTCAGTACTTTTTTCATGTGTACAGGAAAATTAACTAAATATTGTTATAAATAAGAAAATAATAATGCCTGTACACACTTACGAACTTTTTAATCACTTTGCAGTTATATTCTTTTCCTTTAACTTCTCTACCAACTATTCGATGATAGCCACCTTAGTCTTGCACTTCCACTTAACTCGATTTTTTGCATCCTCCTCATTTACACCCACCCACCACATATACATTCCCTTTACTAATCTTACTATTTCTGCCTTAAACATGCTCAGCCATCTCAATATATTCTCTCCTATTTTATCTACTATCGAAGACTCTCTTATACTACCTCTTATGTACTCATTTCTTATTTTGTCTTCTCTAGACACTCCACTCATCCTTTATTCTATTATCCTATCTACTTTCCAATAATCTGATCCGTACATCATTGCGGGCCTCATCACTGCCTTATAAAATCTAACTTTCAACCAAATTGGGATCTTTTTCACACAAAATACACAACACTTTTTTCTACTTCATCCATACATCCTTAATCCTGTTTTTCTTGTATTCCTCGAAACCATCATCCTTTTATAGAACGAATCCTATGTACGTGAACTTCTCAACCTCATGCACTTCATAAATCATCTTCACTCAACTTCATTCTTATAGTCTTCCCTATTCACTCCGTATTCCTTCTCTTCAAAATGTATTTTTTTTTTATACATTCTGTTTTACCATTTTTCAGTAATTTATAAAAAAAAATATATATATATGTACCTATATGATAAAATAAATATGCAATTTTTTTTATTAATATATACACTTTTTTTAGTAGAAGGAGTCGAGTAAGAGTTTTCGGGTAAAGAGCTTTCTGACAAGAAATGTGTTCTAGTTAGTACCTACTTTAATGAGTCATTATTCAATTTTCCCAGTAATTTTCTTATAAGCATAAAGAACAACTACCGAAAAGAACTATATTATTAACGATACACTATACCTACTATAACTGACAAAGCAGTTCAGCATGACTTATTTTTCAAGGAAGATGGGTTAAAAAAAATGTTATGATAAAAAATTTTTTTAAACATAGTTTAATATATATAGTTAGGCATATTAATTAAAAATTAGGTATACTTGCGGGAAAAATAATTTACAAACAATTTTGGAGGAACCCCCTTCAAATACGGCTTCGATAATCGCATCATTGATGTTTCAATTAATAGTGGTACCTAAAGCATTCAAATAAGAGTGTTGTTAAGAGGAAATGATAAATACGAAGTTGATTGGCACCGGTGTCTGTGTTCGTGTCAGGTGCAGATCTGCAGCTCATTTAAGGGAAATCGAATAGGGATAATTGAGAAATAAAGGGCTAATCCCTATTCAAAATAAATTATATACTTCTCAAATAATGATCGAAAAATTTCAAGTAGTAGGTGATCCCCATGTCACCCCCCTCCCAAATCCGAAACGGGTTCGTATTTATAGTCCGTACTTCCGAGTAATTTTTGGCTTTTTAATTTTTAAAGTGCAGTTCAACTTATGTCACAATGTCACATTGTGCACTGGCATAATATTTAATATTTGGCTTTGGTTATAGTAGGTATGGCGGATAACGAAAATGTCCAAAAAAGTCGAAACCTCTCTTTTATACAAACATTTTAATTTTAACGCAATAAGATACTCTGTAGTAAAAATCCAAATACAGTTGATATTAGTTTCATCATTTTTAATTTTTCACCTACTGCATGTACATTCATCAATAGCAGCTGGTGATAAACAAAAGTAATGATAAAATACTACAAATACCCTATAGTGTCACATCATGACCAAAATTTAAAATAAAATATATGGTCTGATTTACTTGCGTCATCTGCCCCCGTAAATACGCTACTGCGTCACTAAATTATATTGTATATATATATATATATATATAGAGAGAGAGAGAGAGAGAAAGAACATATTATAATATAATAGTAGCAAACGATATGATCTCGAGAGTAGTATTATGAAATATCGACCAAATTTCGGGAAATTTTCGATTTTCTCAGTCGCAATATTAATAAAAGCAAAGATAGAAACTCACTGTAACCTGATGTTTATTTATGTCGTCCTCTCCCTTTCCTTTTATGGCGCTTTATACGATGCATCACATTAGTCAAACACATAATATTCCCTTAATTATACGACAAATATTTGATGAGGGTTATTATATATATATTACATTATAATCTAGTCAAACATTGTCGTTATTTTACTTTTATATGTGTTATGCCAATAATTACCTATATGGTTTATAGGTATATTTTTGTAAAAAAAAAAAATTGTTTGTTTATAATTGAACTCGAAAAAGCAAATACGTCGGTTTAATACGAAAAGCGTCAGATTGCGTTGAATCGCGTCAGATATATAGTATCATACGGCGTATAAATGGGTTTCGCGTCGCGTCACGTCAGAGTGTATAGTTTCCATCTTAAAATAGGAAAAAAAAATGATTTTCTTCAAAACTTATAAACCGTAATATAGTCGTTTGTGCGGTCGCGATTAAATATTAGGTAACGAAATGCGCAATCAACGCTATATATGTAGCCGTAGTACCTATATTATAGTATATTGGACCCGAAAAATGGCGATCGCTTATTGTTGCCTTGCCCTTCCACCCCACAAATTCACCACTGCAGGGTTACATTTATAATACGCGTGACGTCAGAGGTGTCTGAAAAAATTGTCTTTGGCATTGGAACATTGTGTTCGTACGTCAGTATACAAACCAATTAAATATCTATTATACTCTACAACCTTGTATAAAATATAAACCCTAATTTTCAACATATTATTTATTTTTCGCATTTTCTTTTTTATTTTTTTTTTATTTTTTTTCTATCTCGTGGTTTTTTTATTCATTTATTAGAATTTTTCGTTCATTGTTGTTAGAAAAACGTATTAGCCGTAGTTTTTGGTTCGCGCTGCCGAAGATGACAATAACAGTTGTTGAAATACGTATATACGCCATGTTGAAAGTGTACTTATATTAGATACTATTTTTTGTGATTTGGGCTTATTACACTATATATTATAATGTAACCGTCACAAGTGCTCAATTTTATTTTGATACATTATAATATATATATATATATATAATTACGTACATTTATTTTAGATTCTGAGTGTAACGAAGATAATGTACCTATATTGATTTTATAACGATGTCCTTTTTATTTTTATTTTTATACGTATAAAATTTTTTGGAAAGTAGGAACCAAATAGCAGTTTTCGAGTAGAGCTTTCCGATAGAAAATTCATTCTAGTTGGTTCATTGAATAGGTCATTTTTCGATTTTCCCAGCAATGTTCTTAAATGTAAAGAAATATTACCGAAAATGGTTAAAAATCATTATAAATTGGAAAATTATAATGCTATAATCTTGAAATTCACACCGATTTTTTACTACAGCACTATACATCGATGTGAGTAAGATACTAAAATACCAATATACTAGTTAATCACTTTTCAGTAACTTTTATAAAATGTCTTTTTTTTTATGCATGTATCTATACACTTTTTCGGTAGAAGGTCTCGATCATATTCTTTGGGTAAAAATCTTTCTGATAGGAAATTCATTATTGTATAGTTAGTATTTTAAAGAGATAAATTTTCGATTTTTTCAGTACTGTTCTTTGACTTTATTTTTCTGTAAATATACTTTATAATATAGTAAATATGCACATTTACACAGCAGAAACTAAAAGACGAGACAGCATTGTTTTTAAATTGTAGCAAGCAATTATATTTGTTCCATTTTCCATTGTATTGAATATCTATTTTTTTATAATCTTGAAATCATTCTTATTTATTCGTATATTTTCAAAGAGTTTTATTTTAATTAATCTTTAGGTTATTGTGTGGAAACATGTTTTTACATTAGGTGGGCATTATAACTATAGTTAACTAATTATTTTTAACATTAACGAACTAACTCATTTAGTCTAAATTAGTATTGTATTAAATCCAGTTAACACATTGGGAGTAAACGATTTTCATATATTCGTTATATGTATACCTATAAATTATATTTCAATCAAAATTCAAATAATATAATAATTAAGTATTAATAAATGGATGAATAGTTAATATTTTTTTTTAAGTAATATATAGACATTATTATACATTTTTAATAATTTTAAAGATTCGAATCAAACTATACATAAATAAATATATTTTTAACTGATTTAAATTAATATTATTTTCCATTTAAATGTTTTACAAATTGAAATTATTTTTGTTTACTATTAACTTTTAAATTTTAACTGAATACTTTTGGATTAATATAAATTAACTAATTTAAGTTAATATTTTCCATTAACTTGACCATCTTTGTATAGGTATTTGTAATTTGGAATACTTTTAGAATGTTGTTTACAAAACTACTCAATATAGGATACAATTTTCAATAGATAAACATTTTTTTAAATTCTGTATGAACATATAGATGCATATTTTCCATCTACGAATGTTTTTTTTCATGTTATAGTACCTACCCACGTACTACAATAACATATTAACACCCACCTAATTTCCATATCCATTTATGACATTTATTATAAAAAAAAATCTATAAAATCGGAGTCTCTCATCGGTCTAGCTAGTGCACATTTATGTAAGTAACAATTTTAGCTAAAATGATATATGTATTCAATTTTTCATAATTCCCTTCATATTATGTATAAATATTATATCTACAATTTACACATCTAATTAATATAATGATGTGTTTGATTGTTATACATACAAGTATATATATTTTTCAGCGTAACGAGGAACGTGTTGGGTGTACCCTAAGGTTTTTTTAATGTTTGTATACATTTTTTTGGGTAGAAGTAGTCGAGTAACCGTTTTGGAGTAAAGAGCTTTTTTGATAGAATATTGGTACTTCGAAGAGATAATTTTTCGAATTTTCCAGTAGTTTCCTTAAATGTAAAGAAAAACTACCTTTTATATCGAAAACATTTTATAAATACAAGGGAAATAACAAAATAAGAAATAAAGTTGTCCTGATTATATACTTTTTATTAAGTTATTATAGCGAAGCTCTGCTCAAAATAATTTTATTGATTGCAATGGTTTATTATTGTTTTCAAATTGAATATATTCACTTCAAGTATCAGCTACCCCACAAGTGAAGTGCACATTTTAAATATAATTATTATAAATAATTTATTCAATTAAAATATGTAAATTTATAAAATAGAACATTAGTTAAACTTGAATTACCTACAAGTATAATTAATATTTTGTGTATTAAAGAGGAAACACAAGATGTGGAGACAATTCAGTTTCGTCATGTGCCTGATAATATTTTTATTAGTATAATGTTAAATTACATCTACCATGCCATGTCTTACCAGCATTATTATTGTTGTAAATTAATTTTATAATTCTTTGTCTAAATTTTCATGCTCATAAACAAACTCAATAAGTAATGTAAATGTGTTTGTTGTATACTTGTATACTTAACGCTTTTTGATTTTTTTTTGGTAGTTTTATATTATGAAAAATAAAACTAATAATTAGTTTATTTATTTTATTTTTAGCTTTATTATTTTAAATGACATAAATTATTATACCGAAATTTGCTCAGAATCGACTTTTGAATGCAGTGATTTTTGTCATTCAAACGTAAAATAATAATTATGGTAATATAAAAATGTACACACTATCCTGTCCGAAGACCGAAATGACGATGAATCAATACTCCACCACGCCTATATTATCATTGATCCGGACAGTGTTTTAGACAGTCGTTTTAGGAAAGGTCGAGTAATCCTGTACTACACAACGAGTTTATAATATGATAACTAAAAACTGTTTAAGACCCCAACACGAAAATCTATTATTTTTATTGATTGACTTTCAAATGCCACTACTTATCACTGCAGCATTCGTGTACAAGACCATTATCGTTATAATAATTTATTATAATATAAAAATATGTGTTTATTTTTTTTATAATTACACACCGTATGAATGAAAAAACGCAATTTGGGCGCTAATGAACGATCATCTCCGTTACAATAATTGCAATGGCTTACGCCTAGACGTGCTAATACATAAAAATAATAATCATAATATATTATTATGTATAATGTATATATATATATATATATATTGTATTATATTATGTACATAATAGAAGCGTACACACGAAGTATATTTAATAATAATACGAGTAGGTATATGACCCTGTAAATATGTTGCGAAGGACATTCACGGTTTTTCTACCAGTCCCCCTGCCTGCAGACCACTCAATATACCACCACACCGCCCGCCTACGCCAAGCAAGCACGCGGAAATTGTGCTTTATAAAATATATATTACTATTATTATTATATGATATGACGTAGATACCTGCAGCAGTGTACATATATATATATATAGACACGTGGACCCGGAGTTTGGATCATATATAAATGATATGTGACTTTTTATAGATACCTTCTACTATATTATATAACGCGCTTTCAAAGGCCAAAAACAGTATATGAAATATAAATAATGCATTATTGCACCACCGAATATTTTTAAGAGTATACGGCGCGAACGAAAATTTGCATCTGCAAACACGTCAAACAATTACTATGCAAAATAATTTATACAAACAAATTTCGTACCACCGAAAATATTCAAATAGTATACGATTTTGTGTTTACTTAAAATTTGAATAAACCATTATGTATATTAAAGATTATTCGTATTACGTGTATTATAATATGTACCTACCTACGGAATACATTGATTTACACATTTTGTTTTCGTATTATATAAACATTAAATAAGTATATGGGCAATCGTCATAGGCGTAACTAGCTAAGTCTCTTCATTTTTTTTGGAGGAGGGGAAGAGCTAGAACCCTAATTATTTTCAATAGAAAATTTAAGTCATGAGGACCTTTATACACTAAATCCCTTCACTGTCATATTATTATATCACTTACAATTGTAAAATTAAAAATATATTTACAGTTTTATTTCAAAGTTTTATTGGAATTACTACCTATTCAAATTACTAATTTCAATAATTATTCAATATTAGTCACTTTTATAGTTTTAAAAATACGAGTAAAACTTTAAGTCATAACAAATATTTGTTTAATATTTTTCCAAAGGTACTATTACCTACTATATATTATTGTATTTTTTGTACTTATTTCAATTTGGACTTGTACATAGGTATAGCATTATTATACCTAGTACGTTTGTTACTGTTATCCCTGACAAAAAAATATCTATTTTGTAATTCTTTTAGTGCTATTAGTGTAGGCAAATGAAATTCAATAGTTTTGGGGGGACCATGACTATTTTTTATGCATTTCAAAGGTTGTAGAAATAGTTTTAAACAAAATATTGAAATTCGAATCTCACGAAGCACAGATAAATATTCCACAATTTCCACAAATATTTATTTAAAAATAATTGATTGACGCTAAGTAACCCCAAAACAGTTTTCTCCTAAAACGTAAAAATAAAGCAGAGCGATTCGCAAAGTACATACCGCATTATGCACATTATTACGAACACAATTCGATACCGAGATACGGTTACAATCAAAAGTGGATTTCCTCCTCTCCACAGTTTTTTTTAACATCGTTTGAAGAGTATGAAATTGAATTTGAGTAGAGATTAGCCCTTTAATTATTCTTATTAGTTTCTCTCTTAAATGAGAGCTTCAGATATGATACCCATTAAATTATCCCAATGGTTTTATATGGGCCAACATTATTGGTATCTTATCGATATCACACCGTGTATAGCACTTATACGGTGGATCTATGAATGTATTATCTAAACTATGGTTATAGATATATGATAGTATCTATGTAGCCGTGGTCTGGATGTGTGGACAGAGTATATAATAAATATGACAAATATAATCATTAAAAAAAAGTGTTCATTATATATCACAGATTTTTTACTCGAAAATTTTCAAAATAATTAAAATTTTTATAATTCAAATGTTTAAAAATAGAGTTTAAAAACTATGATTTAATAATAAAACAATATGAGAGGGGTTATAATAGGTCTTAGAGATTTTGAGGGCTTAGCCCCCAAGTCCCTCCTAGTTATACCCGTGTCAATAAAATGTAATTATATCGTTTTTATCTGTAATATTCAACTATATAATCACAATATTGGTATAAGTATATTATAACAGAAAATTGAAATATACAGGGATGAAGGCCAGCTTAAATGACAGCTAGTAAGGATATGTAATAATCTTGAATGTGATACGTTGATAACTTTTAATATAGGTATACTTATATAAACAATATAATATATACTAATCGATTACTCCAATTCCAAATCATTATAGTTATTGATGTATAAAATATATATAGAAATTCAAGGATGTATATATTTAATGGGATGTTTAAGGGGCTGCAATACAAACGAAAAAATGACCTAAAATCATGACAAAACTGTGGAACTTTGAAAAGTCGGATTTCAATTTTAAAAATATTTTAAATTCATCAGTTAGTCTTTTAGGGATCGATCGAGGAGTTTATTTTTATTTTTATTTTTAGCCATGTTATTTATCATTAAAAATTTCAATTTTTAAATATTGATTACATTTTAATCTGTAATAATAAATAAAAATGCCTCCATCGATCCTAGAAGATAGGCCGGCACATTCAAATATGTTTACAGATTGTAAATCCGACTTTCCAAAGTTCTACAATTTTGTCACGCTTATTGGTGTTTTAGACCAAAATTTTATGATTACACAATAATAAAAAGTGATACTGGTACGGGGCTATTTTTAGATTATTTTTAAAATGTACTTAAGTATTTCTAAATTGTTAGATCCTATACAGAACCCCTTTAAAAATGGCAGGTGTTGCGGCCACTTAAGATATTTCGATTATTTCAAACACGTACCTAATCAGTAAAAATTAAAATACAAAAAAGTAAATTAGTAAAACACCTTCGTAAAAATCATCATGATGGGTGCTAGTGGGGTAACCAGGATTTTCCTACAGGAATAGGGACGATCCCGTATATTTGACTAGAGAACACACGATAAAAAAAATCTTTCAGCTTTCTTATAATCTCGTTCAATTTTATTAATGCGTATAAAAAAGGAATCATTTTTTTAATATTTGCAGGTAGTAGCGCAATCAAGGGGGTGAACTCCGTGACCGGGCCCCTTCCCATTGAAGCATGTTATACATTTATATAATATTATATATTATTTCAAATTTTGTTAAAAATTTGGTTAAGATTGGATTTTTGACAAAAAAAACCTTGTTCATGGATTGCGATTTAAAATAGGGTATAATAAGTGTTTTTAGAATTTTTTCCCGCCTATTCATTATAAAATCTAGGTTGTGCCACATTCTGAGTATGGCGACGATTACTTCTAATATTCCGCGTTCAAATCTTGTTCGATTTATATACGCGCGTCACTCATAAATTTTACTTTATTCTATAGGTATGTTCATGCTGCCATTGAATTAGGTAACAAATGAAAATTTAATGGACCGTATATTCTACTTTTACAAATGAAAATTCTGTATAAATATCAATTATTTTATCAACTGTCAATCTTAAATCCAATAGATTTATCCCTTTATACTGCTGTAAACGATGCTAATAATAAAAATATATGAACTTATCTCTCCCCCCCCCCTTTATTTATAATATATTATGCAGTTAGCGATTCCAACGTGAAATGTTCAGCCGACCCTATAAACGATCACTATATATATAATATATATTATATGTAAGTATATTCAAACTGTCAAACACACATATAAGTACATCGGTATAAATAAATATATGTGGTGCAATTCAAAATGCTCCCCTCTGCAATAAAATCCCGACCACGTCGAGTGGAACGATTTTTATTTTTGTTCTCGAGAAATATAATTATACAATACCCTAACAGCACATAGACCCTCCTAGAAATGTCTTAAGACGGTCCATTGCGGGACCGTGAGACTCTATATAAGTAGGTAGTATTCCTGTTTGATCCCGGACTGGTTTGAGGTCTTCTGAAAGGAATACTAAAACATTCGTTCGCATTGTTGTGGTTTATTCTTAGCAATTCTCGGATTCTACGCAGCGATCGAGAAAGAAGTATTTCGCCAATTCCGGTATATATATCTACCGTACCTACCGTATATTATTATATTACCGTATTATTACTATGCAACGAGTAGCTCATCTTCTTCTTTGGTGAACTTTTATTAGAACGTTTTTGTTTTTAATTAGGTACCTATAATAAATATTAATAAATGAACTATATATAGAAAAAATGTAAATATAATTATTTTATTTGCAGATAGGTACTTATAATAACTGCTGACGGTGAATGTTCATTGTTCATACATAGGTTAAGTCAATAAAATGTATGTCGATAGCCAATCGATAACAATATAATATTTTTCCACCACAAAACAATCATTCGTTAGGTTAGGTTAGGATCACCGACCGCGTTCGGTCAAAAAAAACCGACCGTATTTAATTTACATTGTATCAGTATAGTCGCACGATCGTTTCCGGATATCCGAGTGAGACCGTCCACAAGACTGCCCGCTAGGAACCATTTTTATACCAAATTAAATTAAAATCGTATTATAAAATTTATAAAAAAAATGAATCAGCCTACGACTGAGGGCGACATACCTGGGAGCGGGGAAGAGGTGTCTGGGATAAGACGTAGGATTGCCTCCCGCGGCAGGAAACTATGGAAAAACGTGCAGCAATTTTCTACTTTTGAACTTTTGAATCTCGTGTCTGGAAACGTACGTCATAAACCACTGCGATATCTCATATTGATAGAAGTACTTTCAGCACTTTACTGATCGTATACGAGCACTTCAAATGTATCTACATATTATTTGCATTAGCGCATGATGGTAACTATTTCTAATATACCTACCATGGTTATTTTCTTTTTATAATTTTATTGTTTTTTATTATTATTCAACAAAAACTTGGTTATTTCTTACTTTTTACATAATATGACTTAAATTACAAGTTATATATTGTCATACTTATTTTCTATTATTTATTACGATGAAAACTGGTTACATTATAATATGTGTCTTATAAAAAAAACGGTGTAGCACAAACAAATTGTTTTTTTTTTTTTATTGGGGGGGGGGGGGGTGGGGTAAATGACCTTGATACTATATTTTACTTATATTATTATTATTTTTTTTCAGTGCAATTTATTAATATTGTGTACAATTTCTATTGAAATTACCCTTTTATACAGACATTTGAGGGAGCTAAAAGTAGCACTAGGGAGGTTATTAGTCCCCCTAAATACGCCTATGCTCCCCAAAAATTATTCTAACTCTCTTTCAACATGAGATTTTTTTTTATATGAATAAATATATTGATGACATATCTCTCCTCCGAAATTCTTTCCCACCACCGACGTTTTTTGCATAATCCTATTATAAATATACGCACCGTAAATCTTTTTACAGAAATAAAAATATCGATAGCATAATTTTTCGTTACGATCTTGTTATAATATAATATGTATCCTATCATTATGTTCCTAGTAGGCATTATTTCGGAACCGAATGGGAACTACTGAAAAGATCAAAATACAACCCGTTGGAAGTTCCTGATGAGTATCAATTAGATATCAAACGGGAGTCCCGAAAGGGTCTAATTCCTTCCCGACAGGAAGTTCCGGCTAGGCATTAATTGGGAACTAAACAGTCGGCTCTAGGGACACTGCGTTGTTAGAGGGTATATATATAATATATAATATGCATTTACCGATATTGTCAAACGCTCGTCGATTTCGCATATAAAATGAAAATTACAATCGGAAACGCATATTATATACTAGATGCAATGAGTTGTATTTCGTAGGGAAAAAATCATTTTACGACGGCTCGGAGGTTTATTATTATATATACGAGGATATTAACGGTAAATTTTGCTCGTCTCCTTCGACCTCCGTGAAATGAATTTAAGTAAATACTACAAGGTCGTTGTAAGGCAAATATAATGAAAATGTGCGGGATGTGGAAACTCGTGTACCTACTTATCAAAAATGATAATAATATTACCGCAAACTCATATCACGCACCACACGCCGAGACTCATTAATTCGTTTTAGGTTATGTACACACATGCGATCATTGATACGTGACTAATTGTATGTTACACATATAAACATTTAAATATGCCATAAAACGGCCGTTCAACTGACCACTATAGTCTATAATCTATATAATAATAATATAATACGAGTATATATACCGATATACTCGTTTCGTATACAAACGTGTTCATCGAAATTGATCACACCCGAAAGTTCACTAATCTCACGGTAGGTAGGTATAACGCGTATTATGACCACGCGGACACACATCTACAAGTACAGCTATGTATTTACTGATAACCCAAAAACGCACGAAGTCAAACCGCAAATTCCGGTATACATAAATTATATACAGAGTGTATCGGGCATAATGGCACTGAAAAATTCAAAAATTATTCTGCTCAGTGCTATCATAATTACAAATGTAAAAATTCTTCAATTTAACCCTACTGTTAGCCTCGAGTGTCGTGGCGACTGATTCACCACGTCGTTCTAGTAAATATATTTGGTTGCCCGTGTAAGTTTTATCAGTTTTCATTCCAGTTGTTATCATGGCTAAATAACGTCTATAGCCAGAACAAAAGAATCAGAATGGACACTGATAAGAATTTACACGCGCAGCATAGGACGGCGTGAAAATCAATCACCATATTTTCGGATGCTACTTTATATCATTCTTTACACTGTGTTTATATCACATATATAATCCGACGTACTGATATCACAGAATATTCTATGATAGTACTGAAAGTGTCTATTACGGTATAAACCACTGAATATTCTTTGGTATAAATAATGATAAAATCGCATCCGAAAACATGGAGACTGATTTACAGATTTCGGCTTAGTGTCCACCCCCTGTCTATAGGTTCAACAGTCGTCTAAATTGCGCATCCGCAAAGAAAACAATAATGTAATTTTTCCACGAAACTGGCATCCACTTTTATCACGGCGTAATATTTTTTAATGATGTGCGATTATCAGTGAGCATATTTTTAAATTTCGCGCATGGCCCCCGGTTCTATAAGAAAAAAAAAATCATACCGTTTCCGTATCATAAATTTGTTGTCATACCTAGTTGCTAAATAGCTATGATTATTATATTCTGTGTATAAACCATCCGGAAAAAGCATTGCATTTTTTGAATATGTATCTTCAAGCCACGACCTCTGTGCTCTTTGGATTTGAACACATTAAATAATCATTGATTAATTAAATAATTTAATAAATATACATGACGTAGCATTATCACATGTCCGTGAAATTAGCGAGATGATAAGACAATGCTGGGATCCTTCATTAATTTTGAGTGTAGTATTATACTAAGTACGACTAAATAAGATTTCCTTATTCCCTGCAGAGATACTCTCAACTACGTCACTAAAGGGTCTTCTCAGAAAACTTCACTGTGTTCTTGATTGGGCAACAACCATGTTATGGATATTATCTACGAGTATGACTGTATGACCCATATTTTTCTTCTTGATAATGATGACACACTGACACGCTTCAACTAACTATAATTAGTGATAGAGGTTTATCTACGGAATTATAATAAATGAGTTTACTTCTCGTGTATACTAGAGCTTTGATAAATTTTGTAACGCAAAAAACATTTCCCAAATATGTATTGTCCATCAAAAAATAGAACATTGAAATATTCATTGGCCAACTGCAGGATTGGTTGATTAATTTATAGGTTATGGGCCTTGGTTGTAGTATATATAAGTGTAATATTACTATTCGATATACACTGTATTTTAAAATGGATCTTTTATTCACTTTTATATTTTAAATTAAATTTATTCTACATATATATTCGCAGACAATATGAAATTTTTGTCGTAAAATATAAATGGATAATATATGTACGAAAACAATAGGACATAAAAAAACGGAAGACAGACAGCAATGACTGTGACGTAAGTATATTGAATATGTAAATGATGCGTGATGATATACTGAAAAGTATATACTTAGGTACTAATAGTCAATAATCAACATATCATATGTCATTGATCTAAAAGCTGATATATATATATATTACTTTATTATAATATTTTATTTATATCTTTGATCCCGAGGAAAATTAAGTTTAGTCAATTTTTGAAATTTTTTTATTATTGTATATAGTACAATCTAGTATTTTTTATAAATTGTTTGTCTAAATAGTATAAGTGTATATTTATTCTATCCAGTGTCATACTGATAATAAATATGTCTTAAGTCAGTAAAATGTACTTGTGATTAAGAAAATGGGCCTAATCCACAATAGACATAACTTTTTGACCCATACAAAAGATTTGAAAATAAAATAAATACCTAAGTATTGATGCAAGCCATTTTTAGTTTGCCAAATTTGCTTGTTTTCTTGTTTTACTTGTATTGAAAACTACACAAAATTGAACTCTTCTTCCCCAGTGCCACAGATACAATATAAATAACATAATTAGAGGTATTGCATCAAATGTGTCTAAACTATATGTCAATATTTTTAAAATATTTTGTTTTTTTTAAAATTATTTTTATTATTTTTTAATATGTAGGACCTACCTTGTACATCATAATTATATAGATATATTGGTAAAGTCATAAAAATATAAAGTAATTATAATAAATGTAAATAAAAATAGCCGGCCAGTAGGGGGTGGAAACACTTAGCTCGTTAGATAAGATACTGGTGGTGGATATATTGAATTTTAAAGCAACTTTAAAATTAAAATAAATCTTTTGTTTTCTCAATTCTGAGCGAAGCTTTGGTGTATATAATGTGAGTATTACTGTGGGTAATAACTATAATAATATACTATACTAGTAATAACTCTTGAATAACGAAAAAATTGTACTTTGGTTTTATACTTATATACGTTTTTGATGAAAATTTCAAGTCTATATTCCCTATATTCAGACGCATATATACCAAAAAATACATGTTATCAAAACATTGAAATTGGTATTAAAAAAAATTGAAATGCCTATTAAAAAAATTGTTTATACCGACTTTTGAGATTTTGTTAATATAATTGAATATTTTCTTAACATTGTATTAAAATTCCAAGTCTTCAAACCTAAAATTAGCACTTTTATGACAAAAAGACTTCTAAATTGAAAATGTATATATATATAGAGTCCAAAATTAGGAAAAAATCTCGATAATTTTTACGTTAATTTTATATTTAAATACATTTTATGTCATAATTAAAACTTTGTGACCATTATTTACGGATTTACAATAAAAAAAACCACATTCAATTTTAATAAAATCCTGCTTTTTCCGTTTTTCCTTAATTTATTGTAGTTTTTTCCTACACACATTTATCGAAAAAATTTTAAAAAAAAAAACGAAAAATGATTTCTCTAAAATACCAACTAAATCCAATGTTCTGCCGAAAAATGGTGCTGCATGTCTCAGAGGGTGGATACAGAGGTCCTGAATGGGAGGGTCAATTTATGAGCTATAAACAAAAAAAAATAAAACAGTCAGCCTATTTTTAGGCCGTTTTACTCAAATTTTGTTGTGAACGAGAGAAAATTATCCCTACTATGCCCTTCTCCTGTATCCGGTCTTGCTGCATGTAATGATTGGAGAGCACTTCTTATAGAATTTTTGGATACAGACAAAAAATAACACATTATAAAATCAATACATTCATCGCTTTGCTCAGAATCTAAAATATAGTCATCATAAAAGTGACTATTATTTTATAGAACTTTTATAATCTTATAATTGTTGTAATATTTTTTTAATAATATATATATATGCATTATTCGATTCAAATTATAATTTTATGCAACTCATAATTAAATAAAATTCGATATTTTATATACAATGCGGTCTATTAATGAGTACCTACAAATAATAAAATCAGTATAAATATACTACATCATTACTATTATATAAGCTTAAGTTTGAACCCGAGTTTGAAAAAATGTCTGCATAGAGACTGAAATAACCTTGAAAGTTTAAATACTTTTTCCTATAGGTATGCTAACTTTAAAGTTTAAGATGGTAAATATTTCATTATAATTTCTAAAATAATGAGAATTTCAATGATTTTTGAGCTTTTATATCGTTCGTTTTTCTGTAATACCCTATAGAATAAAAATTGATATACCTCGTGGAAAGTTGTATAAAATTATGTTTTATACTGATATAGATAGGAATAAAGGATTTAATAAAGGAATAAAGGACCTCATCAATCGGAACAGTTTCCAATTTTTAATGGCTACAATAAATGAGGTTATGAGTAATTATAACAAACAACAATATAATTAACGAAAAATCGTCAATATACGCATCATTTAATATTATATGGCTGATGAACTGATAAATAGGACAATGTGTGTTATAATGTGTCATAATCGAAACCAAATAAATGCACATTAAAAAGTAAAATATACTAAAACAAATCACATAATACTTGGAAAAAAATTGAATAATTGAGTTTTTCTGACACGTAATTTAATTGTATTCAATAATATTTGGTTCTAATTATGTTTATGTAGCATGTGAAATTTAGTTTGAAATATTTAAATATAATATATTAACTATAGACATATCTATAAATATCATTAAATCACAAACTACAAAAAAAAAAAACATTTACGTATATAAACTCTGAAACATTTATTATTTTATCTAGGTACTATACTAATTATTAATATTATCTACAATCACGCAATATAAATTACTTAATTGAATTTTTTAATCGTTAATTATTACTATAAGTATGTATAAATCATTATATTCAATAATATCACAATATATATTATATATATATATATTTATTTTATAATATATTATTTTTATAATATATTATTTATTTTATATATTTATATATATATATATATAAACACCGATTGTATAAATACACGAAATTTGCTTAAGTATGCACTTAAAAAAAATGTATGATTTATTTATTGTCCAAAATTATTTTATTTCTTATCCTACTATGTATTTGTACGGATATACTAATATAGAACGCACCATAAGTCTAGAGCGCCGCTGATAGCTTAAAAATTCTATGTAGGTAAGTCATAATATTGCATTTTGCGTATGTTGTTCATTTTCGAATATGGTTTGAAATTTGAATGAAATTTATGTAATATATATTATATTATATAAATAATAAACATATATTATTATTATATTTTTGCCATTTATATTAAGGTGACCATACGTCCCGTTTTTTTTTTTCAGGATTATCCCTCTTTTGAAAGTAAGGTCCCGTTTTTGTCCCAAATTTACAAATTACCATTTTTCAAGGATGGTTATCATTTAGTTAATAAGTTAAAGTTAAGTTAGTGTTAACTTGTTATTAACTTAACTAGTTAATTTTGTGAACTGTAAACTTATCAGATTATGTAGCTAAGATATTTGTGAATAAGTTATTGTCTAATTAATATTTTTTATACTAAGTTAAGTTAAATTAATATATTTTTTATATTTTTTTAAATATTTTATAATATCTAATATATTATGTTTCTTTATAGTTTATGTATTATGACATGTGAATTTTGATTTTCAATTTTGTATAGGTACCTAATATATATAATATATACACTAGGTATACGTCATATTATATTATTATGGTGCATTTATAAATGGGTATAGGTACTTATCGTATTATTAATAAGTACCTACTAAAAATTTAATATCATTTAATTTTCAAATAATATTTTGTTGGACTTTGAATATTCATAATAAATAATAGTAATAATTTAGTAATATATTAGTTCTTATAAACATAAAATGGCAATAACACTATCACTTCTACAAAAAATGAGTTAATTAAATAAAAACCTAGTTAATTTATTTTTGTGCTTCATGCAGAATTTGTATTTATCTAAATAAAATAGTCAAAAAATGATTATTATTTGAATACTAGATTTGATAGTGTATTGTTCATAAATCATATCTGTCTGTTTACTTATCTATTTTAATCTAAACCTCTTAACTAACTATTATTTTTTTGAATTTTAAATTAAAAGGTAATTTGTATATACTAAATTGAAAATTTACTGATTAAAGATAAAAATAAAGTTATTAACATTTGAATTATCTGAGTTAAGTTAACCAAGATCTGGTTTTAACTTTTAACTTTAACTAGTTATGTCATTAATTCATTAATTTTTAACTTGTAACTATTTAAAAAAACTGTTCTTATAAACTTAACTTTATTTAGTTAATTTTTTATTAATATTGCCCATTTTTACCATTTTCAAACCGATTTATGAAAACGTTGGCAGAAAATTATTACGATATTCACTTTTTTTTATTGTTGTCCCATTTTTTAATTTTCTAAATATGATCACCCTAATTTATATACCTATTAATATATTATAAATTATAATATTGTTTTTTAAACCTATATAATATATAATATATTATGACTATATAATACCTTTACATTATAATATACTATAGATAAAATGCTATGAAATATATATACAATTGAATATTTAGCGTATATTTCGAAATGGATTTCATCAAAATATATGTATGTACAATGAATATCAAATAAAAACTTTTTCTTTTTTTGGTATTAAATTGAATATGTTTTGTTCATTACTTACCTACTATTTTTTATTTTTTATTTATTACTTTAGTACTATTGAGTTTACACTAATCATTGGCATATTCCTTATAGTACAATAATAAATTGAACAATTTTTCTAATATAGGTACTAATTGAAATTTCAAATTTGTATTGTTATTTTTCTTTTTCAGACATTTTTAACACTAATTGAATATTGTCTAATCTTTCGTTTTTAAACTATAATTTTTATAGGTATATTAATTATAAATATCTAAAAATTATATTGGTTATACTAAAAACAACATTTTATGTCTTCCATTATTTATTATGATTTATAATTATAAAATATTGACTATTTCACTATCAATATTAAGTTAATTAATATATTTTGTTATTATAATTTTATGTAAGAATATACCTTAGTCCGTGATAATCCATTAGGTATAGACTTTGAAATTTTTACTTATATGGTTTTCTTTTTGGTTTTACACTTCTAAATTAGGGAGTTTATTTAAATTACAATAATAATTATTATTATGTTTCTTTATGTTTTACTCGTTATACATCGGTATTAATTATAAATTTATTTCTCACAATACAGAAGCCAAAAAAATGAAGAAGCATTAGATAGGTATATATAATAAACACATTTTTATTACTTTAATGTAACAATGTAATTTACATTTACATTGATTTTGTTTATGAGCACAAAAAAATAAATGAAGAATTAGAACATTTACAACAATAATACTGGGCTGCATAAAAATCATTCCTTAAATATTTAATAAATCATTAACTAATGGCTCATTAAACATTAAAAGACTCTGTAAATCACTGTTTAGTTGCACAACAATTTTAAAATTTTTTCAAAGAGAATATATAATCATCAAAATAAGTCAGTGGATCGGACCTATTTCAATACACCCTAGGTCTTCTTAAACATTCGATAACAATGATGAATCATATTATGCCATATTTAATTAGATAATTTAATTAATATTTTAATAGTTTAATTTTACTTATTATATTATGCAAATCAGTAATATCTATTTAGCAAAAATGAAATATATAGATTACTGATAAGTGATAACTGAATGATGATAACACATTTTAATGAGTTTAACATTTACAGAGCCAAAATCGGATGATTAACTAATGTATAGTAAACTAAAATTTAACGAGCTCTGTTAAATTTAAAGAACGTTTATGCAACCCAAATTTTTTATCGAATCATTAAAATCGCTTAATGGTTCTGTAAATGTTTAAAGATCGTTTAGTTATACAACTCAGCGTAAGAATACTGGTAAGACTTCGCATACCTAACCAATAAGTAGATATTGTAATTTAACATTATACTAATAAAAAGATTATCAGGTGCATGATGAAACTGAATGTCTCCAGATCTTGTGTTTCATCTTTAATACACAAAGTATTAATTATAATTCAAGTATAATGTTCCATTTTATAAATTTGCATATTTTAATTAAATAAATTATTTAAAACAATTATATTTAAAATGTGCACTTTACTTGCCGGGTAACTGATACTGGTATAGTACTATAGTAGATACATTTATTGAATTTAAAAATACTTAAATAAAAATAATTAAAATTTTTTATTTTAAATCATTGCATTCAATAAAAATATTTTGAAAGGAGCTTCGGTGTAATAATTTTTTAAATAAATAAATAATCATGACAATTTTATTTGTTATTTTGTTATATCCACATATCTATAAAATATTTCTGTTATAAAAGGTAGTTGTTCTTTACGCTTAAGGAAACTACTGGAAAAATGGAAAAATGACCTCATCGTCATAGTACCAACAAGAACCAATTTTCTATCAAAAAAGTTTTTTACTATTTACTATTCGACTCCATCTGTTCAAAAAATTGCTCACAGAGAAAAAATAAATAAATATCATTGTAAAAATAATATAGAGTCCTCACTCCGCTCATAATCAAAAATTAAAGTATAGGTAGGTAGGTATATTTAAAACAAAGATAAAAATAATATTTTATAACTTTTACATACAATTACCCAAAAAAATTAAATGATATTGATAATTTGTGAGCTAAAGCCATTAAAAAATACGGGTTTTTGCAGGTCTTACACTAAAACATGATGTTTTTGTGTACTAACCATATTAGTACTGCACTAATATAAAATTCAAAAATAAATCACTAAACATAATATGGAATATGTATTGGAAATTAAATTCATGCGTCGATACCGTTTTGTTTCCTGATATTATTCTTTCCAAGATAAAATCTTTTTTTTAAAGAATTATTTATGAAATCCATGTAATATAATTTTTATTAGGTACCATTATCCTGATTATTACTCTATTACGGTCGTTTTCAGTCTAAAATCAAATGTCGTTGTTTCTAAATTTTTCGATTTCTTTTTTCCATGATTTGGAAATAAAATGGTAATACATATTATAATGGCACAAATTTGTAATATGTCAATTATGTATACTGTATATAGTGTCTACCATCTACGCATTCAATGTTTTTAGTTCACTAACTATAGTTTAGACGTACCTAATATACAAAAATTGATTTTATGATCTTATCAAACATTTTTTCCGTATTCGTACGTATATATGCACACCACGGTAAGTATAGGCTGTAATTTTTATTTTTTTAGAACATTTTTGATAACTTTTCCTAGTATATAAAATCTTTCCTTTCTCGAACCACACCAAAAGCTGGAATGATATTTTCGTTTAACGGACCGTGTGTGTCGACTGTCGATAGCGAGTGGCAAATCCACTATAAATCCTAAATGTATACATATATGATATATATATATATATATAGGTATATATATATATATATATATATATATATATAACTAACTCGCCTAGAATATATGCATTTGCGTTTTTATAGTCTATCCAATAAACTTAATAATAATGTGATGCGGAAATCATTACATTTTCAAATAACAATACATCGTTCGTTATTAAATAAATGCTGCGAGCAAACGAATTCTTGATTTAAATCATTTGTGATATATCTCGGAGGAAACGATTAAATGCACTCAAAGAGTTTTTCGTATAATATATGTTTAACAGCTATGCCTAATACCTCTACCATATAATATAGAATTTCGTTACAGGATATTATCGCCAGTGATTTTTTTTTTTTTTAAATTTATATGCTTATGTAATATTACGTGCCAAACATCATGAAATTGGTTAGTAAGTATACATATTACATACCCAAAAGTATAAAATATGTTCGGTTATTTAAAATTTCACATTTTGTATATATATATATGTTATATTTATAAAAAGAAAACTCGTGTATATTACAAATATCTATTGCATTCCTCGGCTTCACTATATAAGCTTCGTCATTAAAATATAAATTGGATTAAAGGGAATTAAGTAGGTACACATGCGCTATGATTATTGATAATTGTATTGATGGATCTGTTAAAACATGTTTTGGTAGATTTCGTAGATTTTTTTTTTGTATTACTCAATTAATTTTCATTAATAAAAATATAATTATATACCTATCTACTATAATAACCAATATTTAGACTTATTTCGATAGTCTTGACAATAATATGCGTTGTGTCTTATCTAAATAAAAGATGGTAAGTTATTTAAACAATTATTATAATAAAACTTATATAATACATTAACTACCTATTTATTATATCATTTTTTGGAATTGGATTTTAGATTATGTATTTTTATCATTTTTATTTGAATTAATTTTCGACATCATAATAATAATTTAATATTAATAATATAATTAGGCAATTATAAAAATATAATATATGATTTACCAATATACTACAATAGGTAGTGTAGTGTATTATAAGTACCTACCTAATAATACACACGCCACACACGAAAAAAGAAAAACTCAATAAGTACTAATTACTAATAGAAGTAAACTAATAGATATATAATAAAATTTATGTTTTCGAAATAATTATTACAACAAATTTAATTCTCTTGGTATTTACAAACTAAAATGTTAGACATAATAATTGTAATCAATTTTGTATTTATAAAACTATTTTAAAACTAAATATAAAGAACTTAGAACGCATTTCTGAATCATGATTGAAAAAAATTAATGTAAATTGAAATTTTGTTTAACATATTTTAGACGACAGTTATAATGTTATTTTTTATATAGATAAAGAATAAAGACTTGGAAATATTAAACACACAAAATAATATTTATATAAATTCGGTTTTGGAAGAACTGTGTATTTATAAAGAAGTCGAAAAGAAAAATTGAATAACATTTTAAACATTTTAAATATACTATACAGATTAATTTAAATAATATTTTGTATCAATATATATTATATTAGATACTAAAAATAATATATAGTTGCAATGAAATTTTATACACAATTCCTCATAGATAATAATTATCTATATATGTTATATTGTTATAATAGATTATATTATTATATTATAATTTCTTTGCTGTTTGTTGGTTTACTATAATAGTATATTATTCTATTTATTTTATTGTAAAAATACTATTTTTCTCCATGCATTCGTAATAGTTTTTTTTTTTACTCTAGTTGTTGTACTTGACGATTACTTTTAGTCGAATCAGGTAGTAAAATGAACTTATTTTCATAAGAACTTTTTTGTTGGTTTTTTTTTACAATAATCTTGGGTTTTGTTTATTATATTATATAATTTATAGTTATATACATGTATTTATTTATATATAAAATATATATTTATTAATAACCAGTATTAGTTTATTATTTTTCAGTGTTTTTATATCCTTTTTATTTTTACAAATTAACTTAATTAATTTTTGTCTTTTATTATTTTAAACTAAAATAGTTTAAAGTTTTAAAAATTATCCATTTTAAAAGTTATTCTATTAAAATAGTGACTTATATGTATAAAATATGATAGGCTATGTCATGATTTGAATTAATTTAAGGGTAGGTACTTTTACAGCTTGCCTAATTATTCCTATGTAATTAACACTTGTCAGCTATATTGGTTATGATCTAGGTATTATGAAAGGTTATTATTAAATAAATAAATGTATTAAATATCTTCAAATACAACATGTTAACGTGTATAATATCGGTAAGCAAATATATAATATAAATACCTTTATCGAAATATCGAATTATACGATTTTTTTCGTTTAGATAAAATGTAATTTTATAATATCTTTATCTAAAAGAAAAAAAAAATTATTTTTCCTTTATCCTTTTCTAGATAAAATTCTATTTATTTAATCTCAACACTGATATTATTAGCTCACAGTTGGTTTTAATCAACATAATATCGACCAAGTATAATATATAATATATATATTATAGGTATATATTATATACTTATATACATATATATATATATATATGGGTATTACTTGCGTCATTGTTTGATAATGTTGACTTTTAGGTATGCTCTAAGTTTCAGATATTCCAACTTCAAGTATTGAATTTCAGACAGCCTGATGGACTCATTAATTATATAGTAATTATACAGTCTCTCGTAATTAGATAATAGAGTTTATATTACAAATAGGTATGTCCATAGGTACTATACAAGATAAATTGAACATAATATTATGATAAAGGAGTCCGTCACGCACTCATGCACACCACGTAAATCCTACTCGTAAAAGGTAATCAATATTATTATATATTATAATATCTCGTTTCGACCATTAATTGAAGAGGAGAGCGATTCGATCATTTAATATTATATTATATATATAGTTTTTGTTTTAGTTAAGAAATTTCTAATTTTAGCCCCCGGAGACGTTGAGGCCAAAATATAATATTTTATGAATATACGAGTTATACCCATATTAATTATTAATTATTATTGATTACAAAATCAATGATTGTTGACTAAAAATTTAAAATTTAATTTTTTGTATAAATTCTTAGAGCATTTAATGAACTTGTATTTCTTTTTAAATACTCAATTTTTAAGGATATTTTTAAGAAAAATAATTAAAATGATAAATAATTTAAAAAAGTTTTTAAAATAATTGTATGCACTTAAAACATGCAGTTAATACTACTTTTTATTGTTGTGTAATCGTGATAATATTTGTTGGAAAGAAAATAGTGTTAACGGAAAACAAACAAAAATACGTTTTAAAGTGGTTTCAGAGTTATAATACATATTATAAAATTTGTAGATAATATTTTAGAGATAATTTCACCGAGGTTATATAACTGTCTAAATATTCAACTCATTATCGAATGTATACCTATTTGTAACAAACGATTTGTTCACTATAACTGTTTTTGAAATTAAAATGTTTCAAAAAACTGCATCAAAGAGATTGTCTTTTAAATATTATCTATAATAATCGTACAAATGACTATTAATTATTTCTAAAATAACTTTGGAATGCATTTTCACTTGTTTTGTGTGAACATATTTTCACCACTTAAAATCAAAAATCATTGATGTAAACGTTCTTTTTACAGTGGCCGGTATAGTTTATTGCAATAATTTTATAAAATTAATAATCTGCACAAGATTATTTTCATTTTATTTTTAATCTAAAGTAGGTATTTATAAAACATTTATATATAATATAATCATAGAGTAGACAATATAATAAGCAGTGGTGGATTTGGGGAGGGACACAGGGGAACGTAGCTACTCTTCATTTTTTTTCATGTTTAACAGCGTACCCCTTAATTTATTTATCAAGGAACGCAAGGAACGCAGTGTTTGTTTTAATTTGTATTTAAAATTTTTAAAAATTATATTTTTTTTTATTTATTTCATTATCCGTGAATGGCTAAAGCCTAAAAGAATGGCGAAATCAATGCGACGCCGATAAACTTCAATTCCGTCTACATCTAAAACTTTCTCATTTTCATTATTCATTTAAATAGGAAAAGTGTTTAAGTTATTTTGAAAGAGGAATGCTTAAACTATGCTATCTTGAAAATATGTAACCCAACAATGATATAGAAAAAATTTTGGATTTTTCTATTCTATTCACGTTATATAATAATCTAAAATGTTTTTAAAAACGCCCTCAGGTTAAGAAATCTTGGATAGGGGGTGTGGGGGATGAAGTCCTCCACGGTTTAATTTTCTTTAATATGTCCCGGAACGTTGATTTTTCCATTAAGCTCAGAGTCCGTTTTTATTTTTTTTTTCCAATTCAACCACTGATATTAAGTATAAGTATACATACAATTTACAGTAATTTGCAGTAAAAATAAAACAAAAATATGTTCGGAAACAATATAGGGAAGAGCAAAATCTCGACTATTTTCTTTCAGGCGTTTGAGTGAGTATTATAATATACAGGGTGATTTTTTTTTTTTTTATCATGAGCCAGGCTATATCTCGGGAAGTATAAATAATTATCGTGCAATTTTTTTCAGAAAGTTATTTGTATACACAAATCTGTAATTTTCATATTTTTAAATTTTTATCGCCCTTCCGTATTTGTTAAAACTGTATCAACTTTCGATTTTCAAATGGCAACCTGTGATTTAAATTACCTATACACTAGCTCTTAATGAATATATTTTATATATTTATTTTAGTTATAAATAACTTTCTGAAAATAATTTCACAAATATCATTTATACTTCCGGAGATATTATATATAGCCTATGCCTGGCTTACGATGAAAAAAAAAATCACTCTGTATCTATCTATTGTGTTCAGCGGCGAGGTTAAATTTATGGCATTTCAGGAAAGTATTGTACAGGCTCGTTTAACGTCGGAATGCAGTGGTCCTTATTTAATGATTCATTAGCGCGACGTACCGGAATATCTGACGTCATATTTGGACTGAAACAGTCGTATAATATAGACACGACTGTTTTGATACAACTGTAAGGGAGGCTCAAGTTTTATCGGCCACACCGATTCAGTGTTCGACCGTAATATTTTACAATAGATTGTTTGACTACTCAAATTGTATAATGCCCACGAGAACGGTAAATCGGTCTAAGCTATCCAAATGGAATCGTACGTACGTACGTTTTGTTTTCAACACTGTCACGTCACAGCTATACGAATCGGGAGTGAAAATGGCAAATTAATTGATTGAATTTTCTAGTTGAGAATTTCGATTTTAAAATAGCTGCACAATTATTCAAGGTATATAATATAGTATCGATTCTTAAAGGGTTTCTATTTAGGCGAATGCAATGACGGAGAACATAGGAAAAAATAAACGGATTAATAAAAATATATATACTTATATATGCCCTTTTGACGATTGTTACCGCATAGGTACATAATTATATATACGAATGTGTTCGAAAACGTGCGTTTTTTGTACATATACGATAATATTATGCTGGCAATAAAAAATGGTCAGATCAATATGTTATTTTTCCTCGTTAAATCGGGCGCCCTCTTAAACGCCAAGGACCCCATGCAGCGCGTGAAGGGGCCGGTCTGTCAAAATATATAATAATATTAGACAGCGTTGTCCGCGGTGACGCGAAACCGGACGAAGAGCACATATGTGATTTCAGTATTGATCTGCGGTGAACCGCTGCAACAGTATACTGTTATTATCACGCGTCTTGCAGAACATTCCCGTTTTTTGGAATCACTATATATATTTTTTAACGATTTTGGATTTCATTATTATTATTATTATTATTATTAATTTTTTTCGAAATTCTCGAAGGGGCGATATTTAAAATATATAAATGTCGCGCGACAAAGTTACATTATATCGGTATATAAGTATATACGCGTATATATATTTTATTATTATTATTATTATTATTATTATTATAGCTGTATTTTATCTGTCGGTCGAATATATATATATATATAGGTATATATACAGAAATAGAAGCGGTCGATTTTATAATTTTTTTTATAATATACAATATATTATATATATTTATAATATGTAAATCTAAGCAAACACGATTTTCAGAAAATATATATTTGGTAGTGTGTATACTTATGAGCCTTATTACGATAGTTATTTAAATATTTAATACGGGAAACGATGTATAGAGTAGTATCATATATGATAATATATTATACGATATACCTATATATAGTAAATACGCGTGTAGACAAAATATACATCCGTGATACAATCATCATCGTATATCATCATCCGATAGATTCGAATATATTATAATAATATTACAAAACTGAATTAGCCCCGTCTTCGTCCGTGAACGTATATAGTTTTGCGGGGTTAAGAGTTAAGATATTATAATATAAAATCCATGAAAAAATAAACAGATATGCTGGCAACTTTGTGATACGCAAGTACCGCCATATTGCTTTTCTCCAAAAGTTATCAATGTTCTTTTCTCGGTATGCACGGTTTAAGTTATAGTGTTTTCCATATACCTACACTCGTGTACACTTTTTGTGTAATAATGATTATTATCAACTAGTATTAACAGTGCAATAGATAATGCAAATTCCATTGGAAAGTACGGTGTATTTATTATCTACACGACTACACGAGTGCAGACAAGTAGATACTGAGATGATAATAAACGGAGAAAATCGTCCACCATGATTGCGCGAGTTGAACCAAAACATGTAAGTTGCTGTCATACCTGTTTATTTTGTCATGATAAAATCTATATAAACATCAGAATATTCTAAAATCTTGTCCAGCGTATAGTCTGCAGGGCTGGAAAATTGAAACCCATCTCTCTCTCTCTCTCTCTCCCTCTCCTTTCCGCCCTTAAAGGTCGAATTTCAAAAAATCCTTTCTGTATATATATTGTATATACGGTCGTTGTTACGTCATAATAGGAATATTCTCCGAAAATTTCCGCTTTCAATTATTTTTGCCCTGCATCGAATATAATAATAATTGATAATCGCATATACTTCAGTCCCCTTTCCATCGATAAGAGTGGAATTCGTAACATTAACCATGCCGATATTCTTCTTGTAGAAATTTTCTATAAAATTAAAAGAAAAAAACCGCATGCCTAATAATCCAGTCCGGTGTCAGTGTATAGTTTCGGAGATTATACCTACCACCCTGGCCACACGCGCAGCTATATATACCAGCTATGTGGGACTTTCTCTTACTCGTACCTACATATATGCTATTGTTTTAATTTGTTAATAGGTATACGATTTTTAAAAATTAGCTACTAACGAAACACAGTCTAGACAAAACCCCTTAAAAATCGAGTGTGTGGCGTCCTCTTAACTATAGTTAGAGATAAAATTAAGACCTGATATGAGTTAAACAAAAAAAATTATTTTTTTATCCATGACATATTACATTATATATTGTATTATACATTTACCAATTTTTTTTTTTTTTTTATTCATAATACGCAATAAGAGTACAAAAATGGATACCTAAAATAATGAGATAAATAATGAGTTTCATTTTCCAATGTATATCTATTACTATTTTTTTAATAATTTAACAGGAAATTTTCTTTTGCATTGAAAAAGAACTTTTTTTTATTTTAACTAAAAGACAAAAATTAACTATAGTTAGTAACTTACTCTCAGATTTCTTCAAACTAGAAGTAAGTTTTTATCCATCCTATGGCCATAATCCTTCCCACTTAGACTAAAGAAAATGTGTAATAAAAAATGGTAAATGAACTGTTCAAAGTTTTTTTTACCGCATTGTATTTAAAACATGTACTGTTGAAATAATTTTCGAAAAAATCGATTTCTCACATATAAACAATATTAATAATAATAATTATTGCAGCCCCCCTCTGATATATTATGTCAGTTTGTATTGATTATATTTTTTTCATTTTTATTTTTATAGTCACAAACATTAAACCCACGTCAGCGTTCTATTGCTGGTCGCGCTCATCCTTGATATGACTATATTATTATAATATAATATATGAAAAGACGTTGATATCCATTGTCACGCCCCCTCTGAAAGATTGTAAATAATCGATTATCACCGACGAATATTTTTCAAAAATAACTAGCTGTATACAATAAGATTATTACACTCGTTAATATAGTCTGTATATTAATACATAATGAATTATCATTAATCCTTCTGATGTTTTCAAATGATTATTATCACTGCAAACGTCGGAATGGTGATTAAAGCCGAGTAAAATAGATTTAATGGCACGATTTTATAAAAAAAAAAAAAAAAAAAAAAAGAAGCAATTAAAGTAGATTTATTAGTAATATTGTATATATTGTATACTATCTTGAAATTATAATAAATTTAAAAATTCAATACGAATATTGTTGATCGATTTTGATACTATGTATTCGACGTTAAACTTTGTAACATTATAAATAGTTTTTAATATTAACCATTCAAAAACCATCCAACAATATCAAAATAGATTTAGATGATTTTCTATTTGAACGTTTTAAATTGAATAATATTGTAATGCTATAATATGCTATAAGTGTGATTGTGTGAAGTTATCATTACAAAATTTAACGCTGGAGAAAAAAATGGCGCTCCAAAAAATTCCAACAAATCAATACCAATATATTATTATATGTATTATACGAGGTTTTGAAAGGTTCTGCTAACAATGTAATGCTAACTTCATGTCAATTCTACAGGCCGTCACTGGTTCAAGCTTACGGGGTATTAAGAATGGCCGACCATCCCCTCAAATTTGTATTCAGTCATCCTCCACTTATTTAATAAAACTTCGAGCCCCTTTCAATAATATGATGTAATATTATTATTATTATTATTATTATAGGGGTAGGTATCAAATATATTTAAAAAATATCTATAATATATTATTGTAAGAATAGAAAATTTTTGGGTCAAAAACCAAAATAATAATAATATACCTATATTGTACAGATTTAAAAAAGTGTACTAAAAATTGAGTATTTATTTCGATTAGTTGCATTTTAAATATAAAAAATGAGTGCAATGTAATTTTCGAACTCAAGACTATGTCGAATTTAGGATTATTTTAGTAATAGACACGATAATGACGATAAATTAACTATAATATTATAATTTCAATTCTGATAGATGAAAATCGTTGAATAAAAAAAAAAATGAAGTATAAAGTATGATGTTGTATATTTGTAAAAAAAATGTTAACGAAACCACAAAAAATCTAAAAAAAAAAAAATACCTATATCTATATAATATGGCCCTAGATCAACCATGAGTCATGAGCATGACTAACTAACTAATGTGCCCACAATCTGTACAATTCTAAAATGAAATTTATTTCAAAAATAAATATAAAATATTATCCTAAATTATTATTATACCAATACTTATACGTAAAACGCACATACTCGCTAATGCTGTATTACTAATAAGGAAAATTTGCTGAAATCGAGTTCTGCGTCATTAATTTTATCAGAATATTATTATTGTTTTCTTGATAAACTATAGAACTATTGTACAAAAATATGCAGATAATTAATAAGTAAACACAATATATAATACAGTCATTTAGTATCTGATTATAAATATTATTATAATATAGTATAAAATATATACATACATAATATTTTTCATAATATGCTAATATTTTGTAAATTCGAGTATTTTTACACGATATATTATGATATCAAGTACAAGTATAAGTAAGTAAATTATAATATCTAATATCTATAGAAAAAAAAATGTTCGTCAATAAAATAAAAATTGCTTTTTTTTATAAAAACCAATGTATAATTTACATAAATAATAGCAGGTGGTATAGGTATATAATACTCAGACACGTATCCTGCAAGGGGCCCTATGGAATGTCAATCCCTCCCCCCGAAAAAATGATTTTCGATATTTATAACTTATACATTTAAAAACTATATATGCTCGTATATTAATACACTTTTTATTAAATACATAGTGGAAGATGTTCTAATATACATAACACTATTTATTATATTTGATTTTTGAGTACTTTAATAATAAAAACATTAAAAAAAAAAAGTATACTGAATATTGATTTATTGTTGATTTATGTTTATAGGTTTTTGTGCAAGTTTTGAAACGGATCCTCCATGAAAATGCCTGACAACGTGCCTGGTGATTACTAATAATATATACAAATAAATTCAAAATTGCAATTCTATAACATGTATTTATAATTTATGTACTGATGATCTAATAAACAAGGATATGAATCAACTATAGTTAATAAGTTAAGGATAATTCAAAAAGTTTAATTATTGTTAACTCTTTATCTTAATTATAGTTAATTTGGTCTAATATAAATTAATCAAATTATCTATTTAAATAAATCTGCTAGTAAGTTAATATAATAGGTTAATTTTTGTTCTTTCGATGTGTGTTAAAAACAATTATTTAATTTTGGATCATGGTTTAATTAAGGTACAGTGAAAATTGAAACTACCTAATTATTTTAGAACGTTTAAGTATCGATTGCAATATTATGAATAAAAATGTAATTTTTAATTAACATATTTAAGTTAATTTACATCAGCTATGAACTTTTAACTTTTAAGTCATTAATATTAATTAACTCTTGACTATTTAAAAAAAAAAATGTTCTAATTAAATTAACTATAGCTAGTTATCGTTAATCTTAACTATCGTTGGTAATGAAGTACATATTATATTATAGGTTCCGTATATAATTATATTTTTAACTCATATAAGTACAAAATATAATAATATAATACAGTAGATATATATAGGTAACACGCGCGTTATGTCCACGTAGGACATAAGTATATAATACAATATATTGTAAAGCATATTATGTAGAACTTTTTATATTTTCTATTAATAAAACATGTATAAGAATATAAAAATAAATAAAATAAAAACAATCACAATTTTGTATAATAAAATATCTGTATAAATAATTTGTTCAGTCCAAAAATAAACATATAGTGCAGTCAATATAGATACTTTGGAGTTTAAACGCGGATGTTCCATACATTAGCAAAAAAATAAAATATCATTTATGTTTTGATAAAGTCTATCAGAAATCTTATACACCTTCTCGTCTTCCATTTTGACGGTGCCCTTGAATTCGTAGTCAGTCGTGTGATACGAATACGTATTACTGCTGAATACGTCATCAATATCGTCTAAACGCCAAATATAAAAACAAAAACGAAAAAATTATTAAAATAAACGACATATAATATTATATTATACACGTTTAGATAGTAAGCCCCAAAAATTATACAATTTTTAGTCGGGAATTCTGAGATGACATTACAACCCTGCACAGTGCACATCTCTGAAAGGGAATACTAGCTAGCTACCATTTGGTATATTTCAAAAATAAAATTAAAAATGTTTTTAATTTAAAAATGTAAACTCATTTTAGAATCGTACTTATTATATACTCTATAACGAGAGCTTCTATAATATAGAGGCACTCATTTTTAAATAAAGATATAGAATTTTATCATTTTCGGATACTTATACCTAAATTTAAATTATTATAAATTACAATTAAAATTTCGAAAAAATTTCATAGTAAGCGAACTCGTAATATACGACTGGAAATCCTATATATAGTTTGCGTAATCTTGAAATCCAAATTTGAAATAGTCTTTTTATAAATATTTTAGGTACTTATAATGCCTCTATATATATAATGACAAATGCGAAATAATGTATTTATTTAATTTATAAAATAAGTACCAGCTGGAATGGTGTTATCTAGAATAAAACCAATCAATCCACCGATGAACATTCCGGATGATAAGTACACGAAACCGATATCATTTAAGGTTTCGTATTTCGTGTTGATGAAACGATCGTGTGTTAAAACGTACTTTGGAAGTGCCTGTAAGTAAACATAATTTAAGTACACATATCGAATTGTCAATAATCTCACTCTCTGAGTGAGATTATAGATGAATAATATAAATGTCATACCAGTCCGAAAAACAACGACATTCCGAGAATATACATGTTCCTTATCGAATTCAGATTTATGAACTGTAGATTGGATAGCGCTGTAAAAACAAAAAGAAAAGACGACACTACAATGATTAAATAAACGTATACAAAATTATTATATAACGTATACTCGCAGGGTCACCTCTCTGTTCTATTCTTATATTGCCAGATCAAAAATTTGGGCAATAAGCACCAAAATTATACTCTTTTTAGTCGGAAACATAAAGATGAAATTAAAACCCTGCACATCTCTGAAATTAAATTGTACTCATTATGGAAACATTATATGAGGAGGTATAATCATAGTGGTATTTAAAAATAAACGAAGATTTTTTTTTATTTTCGAATGCCTACTATAAATTTATTATGAATTAAAAATTTCGATAGTAATTTCGAACGTAATATATAAGTAGAAATCCTATAGTTTGCATAATCTTGATATCAAAATTTTAAATCGTCCCAAAAATGTGAATATTTTCCCTTATAAAACACAATATCTTCGATTTGGGTGATCTTTGAAGACAACAATATAGCTAATAATATTGATTATTATAACATATCATGATAGCTGAACAATTAAAGACAAATTTAAAAAATTAGGTCAAACTGTAATTAAGAATAGTAGTTTCAATTGTAAATGGCTTAATATTATAGTTACTTTCATAACTTCATATTAGTATGACTGACAAAAAACGACAACGTAATACTACAGTTTTTGCATGTGACAACTTTTATGCGAATTTTTAGTAGATAATTTAGTATAGAAATAGAATATGATAATTTAAATGTAATCCCTTTATCTCGATTTTTTCAATAATTGTTCATTACTTTAAGGGTCCCATTTGTTTTTGTTAATCTTAGCCCAATAGAAGATTAGGCCAAAATCTTTCATTGAATTTTTTTTTCTATTTAATAATACCAAATAGTGTTTAATTAATATTTCATAATATTGTAAATGCCTATTGATTGAATTGATTTAACTACTATAATTAATAACAAAAAATAGATCTTGTTTTATTATTTTTAGATATTTTAAAATTATGAATTATTTAGCCATTAAAAATATGCAAATAACTGATAAAGTGATAACTAATACATTTTTACTGTTTATTTTTATAATTTTTATTTTATAGTAAAACATTGACACAAACTATCAATTAACCATTTCCCAATGAGTTAAAACATACAGAACAATATTAACTTAATTAATGCTAACTTTGGTCTAATGGAAAAAAATTTGAATTTATCATATTAATGAAAACTTGAAGTATTTGTGGAAATTACAAAGTTAAAAGATAAAAAGTTCCTTATCAAAAAATGTTCATGCGGAATCAAGAACTATTTCGTATCTTTGAAAGTTTTGATCATTCGAGTGCTAAATTGTTGTTAATTTCCGGAGTCTTTTATAAACGACTATACTATTATTTTCAATATAATTCATTTAAAATATCCGAATTTTTTCTTCGAATCATTAATTCTTAAATGGAACAACATTCTATAGTGTATTTTCTTTCAAAATTACCCATATCTTCTTCCTGTACGTTAAAATATAATACTTTGCGTACATAACTCTTTTCTTGCTATTACTAAATCCAATGAATACTTCGTTTCTTCTTGATATGAATAGGTATAACGTCTTATTTATGTACTATACAATAGAAGACGAAAGATGGTTAAATGATTCAATGATTATATAGAATGAAGAATCTGGTAACATAGATTTATCTAAAACTGTATAGATATTTGTTTGCTAAATACGTAGATAGGTTCGACTTAGGTAATTTATATTTAAAAAAACAAAACAAATGTTAAGTAAATAATTATTGTTTTTCGCAGTTAATTGTCTTAAGAATTAAAGGTTTTTTTCAAATCAAGATGTCGAGTATTTTTTTCATTGTATATGAACACGAATAATTATGTTCGATTTTTTTGATATTGTCGCATGAAAAAAAATTGGAAATGGCCGGCAAAGGAAAATAATTGGCCGACCGAAACGGCTGAAAATGAACTGGGAATGGTGCCCGTGCAATATATACGTATACACAAGGAGAATAATATTAATTTTATAAATGAAAATGTTTACATCAACAATATATTTAAGGCAATTTTTTTTATGTCGATGTCATTATTTAATGTACTTGCCTACGGCTGTGATTAACGTGAGCAGTACAGCTGTTACTGCACCGAGTACAGGGTCAGGCAATGAAACCATTACTGCAACTACTTTAGTGAACGGTGAGATCAAAATCATCATAATGCCAGCATACATGATCACACTTCTGCTACACACCTAAAACACGAAACGCATGTACAAAAAAAATTTCAAAATCCAAAAAAAAAAAAAACAAATGCAAATTAAACTTTAAACGCTTTGAATACAAATCATGGATTTTCTGTAAATTTATCCGTTTTGTTTGCGTTGTAGATTATTTCTTTTTCCTGCGCCGTATTAATAGGCAAACAATTGTACACGAGAAAAAGTATGGTAAACGGTGTTGGAGAATATTCTGAATGTCCACCGTCCATGTATAACAGACGGTAAGTATTTCAATATTTTTAGTAATTAATTTTTAATGATTAAGCCGAGAAGGTATTCCGTTTGTGTGGCACATGTTCATTTTACCTACACGAACTTAATAGTATTATTTTTCACACATCCAACCTTATCATCGCTACAAAAGATGTGTGAGAAAATAAATAATAATACGCGTATTCAAATTATTGAAGAAAAACCTTCGCGAATGCCCAAAACCGTTCAATATTTAAATATCGTAAAAAAACGATGTCCGTAAAGCGCTAGATAATGTCGTTATCTATAATTTGTTTTTCATTTCATATTTCTGAGATGTTTGTAAGTTGTTACAAACGAAAAATGCTAACATGAGTTTTTCATTGAAAATTGTTTGCATCCTCTTAAACGAACAACGGCCCAGCTTGAAATGCATAAAGAAACAAATGGTAAAAACTACATTTAAAAAATACAATTATTTCTGTGCACAGAAATATATAGTATATAGTAATCTACTGATTACCGAACTATGGAAGATAAATGTGATAAATGACAATAGTATACGAGTAGGTATACCTACATAGGTACAAAATCCGAATATTCACAGTTAATATTTAAGATAACCTTATCTGCATTTTAGTGTTTTATTTTTAATAACTTAATGCCTTGATTATTATATTGCGTAATGTTATTAAACATAAAACATAAATAAACATAGAAAATTCACAACAATAAAAATATTTTGAATGAATTATCGATGAATTAAAAATACTTAATAGCTATAAACAATATATATATATATATAAATAATATTAATTATATATACATGTATATTATATATAACTTTTAATTTTAATAGTCGGCATTGTGAATTTAAATTAATTATGTTAAACACGTGTTTTAAAGTTATATATTCGATAAAATTTAACCTATATCCAGTGTTTGTTGCTAACATATTAAATAATATTACTGTTTTTCAACATAATCACGAATCAATGTTAATAAAATTAAAGTATACTTTGTACTATTGTAGTACAAACAATAATATTTTAATTAAAACTTAAATAAAGACATATATATTTTCAGGAACATGTTAAGATTATAACTTATAAATCAAACGCAGTGAATATTTTAGAAAATGTAAATTAAATTAAAAACCGTGAGTTTGAAATAAACAAAAATAAATAGAAGATCATTTTTTTTAAATCGAAATTCCAACAGAAAAATATATATAATTCGATGCTTATTGCTTTGGCAGTTTTGGAGTATTATGCCAGTATTCCAATTTCCAAATGAATTTTTCGTGGTTCATTTGAAAATACTTAAATTTTTTTTAGTTTATTATAAATTTGACTAAACTCATTTATATTGTACACCTAAACTTTTCTCAGCCACTCAAAAGTTCACTAGAATAACGAAATTCGTATTAATTTTTAAAAGTATCCGGCTCAGTTTACTGGAGATAAAATTGTTTTCACCAAATTCACAGTATTTGCGGCGCAATTTATCATCTATTTTTAAGTAAACAAATTGTTATTCGTTGCTCTTTCATTTAATTTGAAAACAAAATGAATACTATCTCAAAAATTGTTAAATGGGTAGGATAAACATCTGCCCTTCCTGCTAGCTGACGTTGTTATTTCAAATACAAGTATACTGCATTGTCACAAAAAAAAAAAAATGTATAGTTCAACGATTATTATGAATTTTTGATTTTTATATTATTGAAAGTGACGTCTCTGGAGCAAACTGGCCATAATTACCAAACCCGTTCAATATTTTGGTATCTATGCTTATCGTAGCTATCAAGAACCATCTTTGACTCCCCTAATATGGGAAGGTGTAAACTTGAGCATGTTTGGAAAATAAGAGGATATAAAACTGTTAATTTTATATTATCGAAAGTTTTAAAGTTTTAACAGAATGTACTAACAACATATTTACAACGGTTTGTTTATCTAAGTGTATCATTATGAAAATACAAAAATACCTGAAATTTTAATAGATGGGCCATGGGACGGGCCTGATAGGAACCCTGTATTGTACCTTGTATTTTAGATTTTGATCATATAATGATATTACAATGGTGTGTTATTTTTTATTGTTGTATGTGTACAAGTTTTCGAGTAGGAATTTTTGGATAAAGAAAAGAGCTTTCTGATAGAAAATTCGTTCTTATAGTTGCAGATACTCTAGAGGGGTAATTTTTAAATTTTCCCATTATTTTTCTCAAGCGTAAAGGAAAACTACCGAAAATGACCGAAAATTGATATATAAGTCGGAATATATAATATAATAAGTCCAAGACTTGAATTAACACCAGATATGAACATTTTTATTTTTTATTCTTATGATGTATATATATACTTTTTCTGGCCGAAGGAATCGGGTAAGAGTCTTTAGGTAGGTACAAATAACTTTCTGTTAGGAAATGCGTATTCTATAGTTAAGGGTACATTTTATATAGATTACATTTTTCGATTTCCCCAGGTATTTTCTGGTGAAAACTACCAAAAATAATGGAAAATTTTTATAAATCGGAAAATTATGTAGGTAATACTCATGCCGAATTTCGATCAGAATCCTCGAAAATCTTTTGCAAGTCGATCACTTACCCGCGTAATACCGATGTTGCCCACGTTTTCGCTGGACGTACTAATACCGGAACCCATGCCCAGCAAACCGGCCAGAATCGAAGAGATACCTTGAATGCCGATACCTCGATTGATTACATTCTTCGGAGGTAACGTTAAGTCTGAAAGTCGACAAAATATACTATTATTATATTATACTATTGATTTATGATTGTTATATAGATAAGCGCAAATCACAAGGTTTCTAAAGGGACTTTAGCCTCCATGGAATTAAAATTAGCCCCCTCCCCAAATTTAAACGTATAAATCATATATTTATAATAATGATAAAATTGTGATGTGTATAAATATTTTTAACCCTGTACAAATTTACGCTTATGGTCATATATACAACCGACAAAAATCAGATGGTTATATTATATTATCTATATACTTACTGGCAAATCTCGCACACATGTAATAGTTTCCCACAGACTCGACAATACTAGTAAAAATTGCCGGTAACATGGCTATTATTGAATACCATCTAAATATCGGCAAGCCCCATTGGACTGTAAAAACACAATATACACGTACAAACATTTGATATTATATAAACGTCCGTATATATATATATATATGAGTAACGGTTTGATAGTATAAAGTATGATAAATTGATAACAGTATATATACATTCAATCGGAAATTTAGTTAATATTTCGAACACGAAACGATTCGAGATTGGTTTTCAATTATAAAAACTGAAAATAGTGATAGATTAATAATACGAAAATTAACGAATTGAGACTTTTGTATTAGTATACGGAATTAATTATATATTATATTTAATTTAACCATTGTTTGTTGCATTTACTGTGTGAATAAGGTCCTGCAGTCATTCCATTGTAAACGCGTGTATTAGAAAATGTTTTTTTTTTTTATATCATCATTTTTTTTTTTTTTCAATGTCATACAATTTTTTTTATCAAAATACTGTGAACAAAGTCAATATAACATTACACTAGTGTAATTTATTTTTAAAAAGCCGTTTAAAACTAGAACTTTGTGAAATATTATTCAAACGATTCCAATTAAAATATGTTTACTGTAAACATCACGGGGGACATACGTCGCGTCACGACATTAAATAGACGGACAATTTGTACACGAATAGCCTCCCGACCATATTATACGAGTTGCCTCCCCGATAAATAATGGTTTTTTTTTAGGGGTTCTGGTATAGTTCTGTATATTTTTATAAAGTTTTCTAAAAAATAAAAATCCAACAATTTAAAAATATTTAATTATATTTTAAATGTAATTTAAAAATAATCATGTACCTATTAGTACCATTTTTTATTGTTGTGTTATCACGATATTTGTCAAAAATCACGTTTACACATTCTCTATTTGAAATCGCCAAATCAAATGTATACAAAATATGAAAGATGAGAGTATTTACTGTGTTCGAGTGTGAAGTTTTTTTCAGTATGTTTATTTGAAAACTTAAATTCCGTGATTGAAAATTTTAAAATTAAAAAAAAAAAACTCCACTCTACGGCATAGTAAATATTCGCATTTTTCACATTTGGTATAAATTTTAACTTTACGATTACTAAGGTCTAAGAAAGAATATGTAGTTATAGATCATGAACGTATTTTAATACCGCTAAAATGGGTTCTTGTAACATTCTCTCAACTTTATTGTAATTATAATAATCACAAACCATTAACTGAAGTCTGAAAAAATTCTCAACAGACAAAAAATTAGCAATACTTAAAAGTACCCCTGTAGTCTGGACTTTTTTGTGCAAGATACCTTTAAAATTATTTCATAGGTACATTTTAAACAAAGATTATGATCCACTAGTTATATATTACTGGAGAAAATTTCTGTGGAAAATTTTAGGAGTCAACTCTTATATAATTCTAAACTACCTACTTGATTATTTTTTTTAATTGACCTTTTTATTTACGATAAGGACGGGTGGCTATTCGTATAATTTAGGAGGCAACTGAAATATGCTCCAGCTTCACATATTATAACTCCAACGACATAATATTATATTTTGTATAATCATAATTATTACAAAGGTAGGGAATTCGGAATATCTGTGCGTTATGATATACTCCAGACTTTGATTCGGTGTTGGCCGGATTTGTCGGCAACAAACTGTTTCTGGAGGTCATATAAAGACACGCAATCCACATAATACCCACACTGAGTAATATCTAAAAAACAAAAACCATATAATATACAAGATTATCGAATAAATTATTAAACTAGGCCATAATGTCAGTGATGTACTTGGGATTTTCTCGAAGGCGGATTTAGACAAAAATACTATGTTTTTGTTCGCGAACAAAAATCAAAATGATGTGTATTTGTTCACAAGCATAAAAAAGCAAAGAAGAAAATTAAGTTTATTTTTTCCCAAACAAAAACGTTTGAAGAACAAAATAATATGTATTTGATCACAAACACGAACTTAATATTATCTAAATTTTCCCAAAAATGTTCTAGTAGGCCCTACACAAAAATTTGCATATCCGAATCCTTGTTTGCCCCACTCTCTTCCAATAGGAAAATTTCACGAAAATTCACTTTTTCGTTCGGCTACCATTTGCTTCCCATGAAGTTGACAGAATACAATGTATTGTATTTATTGCGGCTCCATTGAAAATATTGTAAATAAAATCTCCCACTTGGTTTCTCCTTAATAACCTTTCAAAAAAAACGTTCTTTCAGTAAATTATTTCATTCATTTTCTAAAACTGCTATGGAGTACCATTTTGAGGGGGAATTTCGCAGAATCTAATTGGGGGACTGTTTTTGAAAGTTCTAAAGATGCCCCCCCCCATTTATAAGAAGGAACCAACTACTGAGAACCTACTAGAGAACGAACTAGAGCAGTTTGACAACTGCTTAATCGCGGTTTTTTAGGGGAGGTTTCTATTGAAAGGGGGTGGGTTGGTGATGGTTTGGATATGAAAATTTATTTTTTGAGATAGGATATCAAAATTTGGGTAATATTTATAAATTTGTGTTTGTGAACAAATATACCTACACGTAATTTTGTTTTTTTTTTTTTTTTTCATGCTCGTTTTTTTAATACATCATTTTGTTCGCGAACAAAATCATATTATATTGTATTCTTTACATGTACACGTTCATGAACAAAAACCATATTAAATTTATATGTACGGGAATGATATAGGAACATTTGTCTAAAAATTTTTGTTCTGTTCTCGTCCCCCCGATGGCAACATACCTAGCTGATACCTTGAATGTTTTTTTTTTCACGAACAGTTGATATATATATACATTTTTTATGTTTTTTAAAGTACAAAACAGGGATTTATTCCGCATATAATACAATACGTCACTGACTGCTTACGCTTCTATATTGGTGAACAGTCACTTACCGAAAACATTGCAAACAATCTCAACCGAACTACAATCCATCCTTTGTTTTTCATATAAAAAGGTATGGAAATCGCGCATTTGTGCATGTACTGAGAGAATAACGTCAGAAAACCAAGCGTTCTATAAATATACAATAATAAATATTATTATTATTATTATTATACGTACATAAGTGTACGGAAAACAATTAAAATGTATCAAAATATTCGTGTAAGTACGCACTAGATACATAAAGGATAAATATTACATATTGCAAAATACTTAACAGCAGCTATATATATATATATATTGTAAATTATAGACATATATTAATGTATTATTAATCACTCCTCCGCTGACGCCAACGGCACTAATCCAAAGTAAATCGTACATATACGGTAGCTGAAGGTATATACTCGCATTTATTCAGACTTTGCTAATATTTTTTTTTAGAAACTATCAAAAACCACGTATACGTATTTATCATGGCAAAGATATTTTAATGAAATAATAGAAATTATACCAATACCGTCTTTTGTGGTTTTTTTTTTTTTTTTTTTGTTTAATGTTTAAATCGTTTTTGTGCGTAATTTTCGACGACGACAACTGCGTTTATTAAATATTAGTACATATATGTTGAATATAAATATATATATAGATAATAATAGCCTATTATATGCATTAAAATATTGATTGTTCTTATTATAATCTACATCGTTTTATCGTATTATAACGAGAAAATAATTTCATAAAAATATTTTAAAAAACAATTTGTAATTGTATATGCACATCGAACATTTCCTTGATTCTTTTATCAATGGCGTTTTCTCGTTTTAGTTATTTTAAATGAACTAGGTAATTAAAAAAAAATCAATAAACTAAAAAACGTTATAAATTCTTTGTAGTTTAACGTTATACAAAGAGGCTCCGAGATACCCTCGAAAATATTATTTTATTTTAATAATAAGTGTTTTAACTCTAAATTTAATTAGCATAATATTTCCTATATTTCTCATGTAACATCCTCTTAACAGACAACAAAAAAGCAATACTTCAAAAAGAAAAGCGCGGGCTGTGAGTAATTTTATTATGTGTCTATATCGGTATTTTCATATTGTTTAGAAGAGCTTTTTTAAATGTCTATTATAGGTATAGAATATTAGATACCTTAATATCGATTTAGAATATTTTGATTCGCTGTAAATGTTTCAATTTAAAAATATAGTCCATATAAAAACTAATAATTGGGTAAAAAAAGTATATTATCAAAAATTTGTAATAAATTGATAACCTTTTTACTCTGACCCTGCGAATTCAAGGCGGTCCTACCATTAGTGTGAAAAATGTTTGTGTGAAAACCAAGGTTGGCTTGAAAAAAATCAACCTGAAAAACCACACCGGGTTTTATTGGGTTTAACCCACCTGAAAAAACCCAATACACCAATTTAGAAAAATTAAAACATTTTATTATGGTTAAATAAAATACATTGAGTTTTTTTCATCGAATAGTAAATATTAAAATTCCAATTTAGAAAATTAAAAATTCAATGAGCTATAGAAATATTCATGTGTTTGGTAATGATAATTATATTATATAGGTATTATTATTAATATAGGTACCAAAGTTGATACAAATTATATTATTATTGTATAGCATAATATAATTTATTATATTAAATTATACTAATATATATTAATGGCCTTGGCCAGGACTGGTGAGTAATAAATTATAAAAGTAAAACAAAAATATTATTAAATTTTTTTAAAAATAAAAATATAGTGTATGTAATATGGGGAAAAAATGTAACATTTTTATTGCGTTGAAGCGGGTTTTTTTTTAAAAAAATAAGCAGCTCATTAAAATGGGTTTTAATGGGTTTTTTTTCAAATAAAACCCATTAATACCCACCCAAAGAATTTTCATAAAAAATTTAGGGTAATATTGGGCTTTTTCAGGTTTTATGGGAAGAAAAACCAATTTAACCCAACCGAGTTGGGTTTTTTTTTAAAAAAAAAAACCCGGGTTTTTTCCAACCTTGGCGAAAACCTATTCAAATTATTACAAAATGTATGGACCGCTAACATATGTATTTTATAGTATAATAATTAACCCGGAGACAACTCTCGGACAATTCGTACGAAAGGTACCTCTACTATCGTATATAATTTTGGACTACCTGACCATTTTTATTATTATTTTTTTTTTAATTGACATTTTTATTTACGATAAGGATGAGAGGCGACTAGTATATGCTCCAATAAATATGATGTGTATAATGTATATTATATAATATTATGTACATGATAGACGTCATCCAATCGCCCGACATGAGGAGCAATCCTTTTTCGATTACTGACAGTCCAATGATGCACATGGTCGGCACGACGGTCAGCGGTGTAATATATTTCAACATTTTGCCGACGAGTCCTGTAAAAAATTGAAAAAAAAAATAGAACAATAATAATACCTAAGTATATGTGTGTATAGATAGGTGGTATAGGTACTATAAATAATAATATTTTCATTGATTAATTTTATTGACAATATACTGCAACACTGCAGGCGGACAATTTTCACTGTCCAAAAACATAAACATAATATAATATTAAGTCATCGGGTAATCGTAATCATAATAATATTATTATATTCTTATCGGTGGACGGTGATGAAATTATCGTAAAGACGGTAAAAAAAAGGTCCAAGGCTCGGAGATTATCGTCGTACATAAGATAGGGACGCTACATATTATACGTTTGTTGTCTCTGTCTTACACAACACGCATAACCTAGCAAATCAACGTACCGATTATCCGATATTCTTACTACAGTTTATTTATGATTAATATTACAGTAAATTTACATATTATCAAATGTTTAGAGGAGAACATAAACTACGTTGTAGCATATTCAAAAAAATTAGTTATTCAACTATTTATAACATGTTTAAAAATGCATTTTTTTTTTTTTTTTTTAAATTATGTTCTCCTCTATAAATTCGATATTAGGTAAATTTACTCGGATATTAACTATAAATAAACCGTAGTAAGAATGCGGTAGGTACGTCGATTTGCTGTGTTATGCGCATATATTATAAGACGGAGACAACAATTAACGTGCATGTATCGTCCCAAATAATATCGTATTTAAAACCGTTCGTCAGGCCATACATAGAGTAAAAAGCAATGAATTTATAGTTAGTATATGTTATTATATAATATTGTGTCGGGCTTCAACACACAATATTGGTTTTCTTTTAAAAAAAACGTTCGTTATTATTAAATCGTATGTACAATAATAACAAAATATACGAATGACTAATATCGGATGAGCTATATAATAATATAATATATATATGCTACTAAATACGACAATTACTACCACGGCGACGATTGACGAATAAAAATTAATTGTGCAACGAATATAAAATATAAGTACTTATACATATATATAAACAAACATGAAAATAATGATTTTTTTTTTTTTGTCTTCGACATAGAGTGTTTGGTCACTAAACAGATAAAAAAAAACAATTAAAAATATTTAAATATGAGGTTATCAAAATGATCGGAAATCATATTATTATACTGTTGTAGTGTACGAGTTATAATAGATATAGTGTCAATTTCGTCAAAATAAAAAAAAGTTTACTGCCTACTACTATACTATAAAAAAAAAAAAATTTATATATATTAAGTATATATTAAGTACTCGTTCCAGAGAGATTTCCATCAGGTTTTATATTCCATAAGTGATAACGAAAAAACGCTTATCTTTCAGCAGAGTCCATAATTACATTTCTGTATAATAATAAATAGACTTTCGATTTAAATGGAGTCCGTTTTAGCAAGAATTTTCCGTACTTAGAAATTATTATACATTATGTACGCAGCGATTTATACACGAGAAGTTATTATATATATATATAGGTATAGATGATATTATTATTACAATTTACAACTCACTGTTGTGTTATGTTTAATTTGGATTTTACATTAATTATACTATACAGAATAAACGACGATATTTTATGAGAATATATAAATAAATAAAATAATTTATTTTTATTTATTTTTATATAATGTGGTCCCTATATAGTAGAATGAGTATGTATAATAATAATATGATTTTACAAATGGAACTATTATTCATTATTATTATTATAATGATTGTTACATAGGTGGAATTTGGAGGGAGCGTAAGAGTACAGTTGCACTCTTTGACATTTTTTTAGGGTGCATAAACATTACTCCCCCTTTGAAAACAAACTATAAAGCACTAAATATTTCATAGTATTGGTTTTTTTTTTTTTTTTAGAAAGTTTTTGAAATAATAAAATTTTAAGATTTTTTTAGTATTGATATAGTGCTAAGGTAATTTTAATGACGTTCCAATACCATTTTTAATGTCCCGCTCCAATATTGACCGGAAAGATCCTGAAAACTCTTTAGCGAACCTCAAACACACAAAATTTGATTTTACACATAGAATTGATTGAATATCATATTACCTATGATAATATTGACAATCCTATGTCTGAAAAAAGCCGGTCAGTAGGTTGTGGAAGCACTTCGCTCGTCGGGTGTCAGTATTGGTGGATGCACTTCGCTACTGGGCAGGGTACTTTTGGTGGATGTATTGAATTTGAAAGCAATGATAAATCATT